>JBBPFD010000198.1:72949-98317 GCA_038363315.1 Mugilogobius chulae | reverse complement strand
GGAACTGATAACTGTGTTTAAACAAGTCAAGATGCTTAATGAGCACGTTTTGTCTGGTTCTTAATGATTCTTAAAATGAGACTATTTGAATTTCTGAAGGAAGATAAAAAAGGATAATTTTCAGTAAATATTGAATAGTTTGTAAATGCAAATCAAGTGCTTTTGTCTGAAGACACTGCTCATGTCATTTTAGTCCTGATTGTTCTGGTTTAGTCCAGTTTTAGTTCAGGTCTAGTCCACTTTAAGTGCTGGTCTAGTCCAGTTTTAGACCTTCAAACTAATTTGAATACTTGTCTTATGGATCAGTATGTGACTTTTAAAATCATCTCCTTCAGCACACTTTGGGTACATTCAATTAACAAAAAAATCATACTTCGGACTCAGAGCTGTAATTACATTTACAATTACAATTACATTTACCACAACATTACGCAACATGTATATTACGTATGATTAACACGAGTTCACGGCCGTCCTGTGTAATTATAGTACGAGTCACAGTCCCAGTTCATTTCAATGGTGGTTGTTAAGACGTGTTCTTATTTATGAATATTAATCTTAACCTGCCCCAAGCTCCAGACCTAAACTTACACATTTTAGTAACTTTAGGCCTAAACTTATCCGTTTCACTTGAAGAAAACGTCCCCCCACGAGGCTTTAACCAAAACTTTTTTTAACGCTGTGAAATCTCGTGTCATTTTTACGCTTTTTCATGCAACGTAACATAAGTACTAAAAACAGCTGTGAACTCGTACTCAAAACACGCTGTTTTTGTGTCATCTAGTGAGACTGTGTTGGATCTAGAGTCCTGCATCGGGGCAGGAATTCCTGCGGGACCCATGAGCAAACCCTCGGGATCGGACGGTCAGGCCAAACACTTCGGGTCCCGACCGGACTCGCTCTCTCTCCGCTGTCTTAAAAATATTACATAGCAAGAAGAAATACTGACGCAACACTGACGCCAGCGAGGCGCAGACACTTACGACTGAGACCTGGAGACCTGGAGACAGCAGTCTCATGCACCACACTCACACTGCAGACACGGCTTCAAGAGACAAAAGTAAAGCACAGACAGTGTTGTTTCTGTCAAGACAAGCATTGATGGTTATTCAGATTCATATCGGCCTAAATACGTCACGAAAACTCGCTGCTGCATTTCCTAGTCTAGCGTGCGAATCATCTGTGCGTCCTCGCGCCAGCAGCAGCAGCACGGGTGAAAACTTTCCCAGAGGAATGAATGAAGGACTGGCTTTTACGCACGAGGAGGAGATGGAAATAATACACATGGAGTTTGGGCGAATCAAGTGTTTGTTTTAGCAGAAACTGGAGGTGCGAGGAGCTTTGTATTTCAGGTAAGAAATAAACAGACATCAGTCGCTTTATGATTGAATGTGTCAAACGAACATAATCTCTAGTTGTTGCAGATTATTTAGGCTGGTGCCTAATTATTTTAAAACTAGATTTATGCAGAGTTTAGTCATTGTGTTCATGTTGTTATTCCCTGGGGCCGCCACGCAATCTCCGTGTCACCAAAAAAAAAAAAGTTGAAACCCAATGGGATCCGCGGGGGGTTCTCAGGCGGGCAGACACACGGGGGCGTCGAGATCGGGCAGGACTGATCGCGGATGCTTCGGGATCATGAAATCTAGTCCGTGCAGGTCTCTAGTCCGGTTCACCGTCACGTTCACACAGTTCGGTCCACAGTCTTTAAAAAGCCTGTATCTTCACCATCTTCAGGTAATAATCCGATAGTGACTTTGCCCCGGGTCTGCTCTGGTTTTCTGCTGCGGCGATAACAAAGTGTGACCTGCTGATCGTCCCACAGATACACACGATTACACACTTTAGACAAGAACCACACACAACACGACACATGTTACACACGTGTGGAGGAACATGTTACACACGTGTGGAGGAACATGTGAGGTGGAGATACAGACCAGTGAGCAGAGCAGTGACGACAGTGAAAGAATCATAGATATGTGGACAGAAACGACTTATGTGGCATTGGAATTTGGTATATTGGTGATAATGCACATTCAGATTCTATTCATTTAACATTTAAGCGTGAGAGAGAGAGAGAGAGAGAGAGAGAGAGAGAGAGAAGAGAGAGAAGAGAGAGAGGAGGAGGGAGAAGAGAAAGAGAGAGAGAGAAAGAATGAAGAGAGAGGGAAGAGAGAGAGAGAAGAGAGAGAGAGAGGAGAGAGAGAAGAGAGAGAGAGAGAGAGAGAAGAGAGAGGAGAGAGAAGAGAGAGAGAGAGAGAGAGGAGAGAGAGAGAGAGAGGAGGAGAGAGAAGAGAGAGAGAGGAGAGAGAAGAGAGAGAGGAGAGAGAGAAGAGAGAGAAGAGAGAGAGAGAGAGAGAAGAGAGAGAGAGAGAGAAGAGAGAGAGAGAGAGAGAGAGAGGAGAGAGAGAAGAGAGAAGAGAAGAGAGAGAGAGAAGAGAGAGAAGAGAGAGAGAGAAGAGAGAGAGAGAGAGAGAGAGAGAGAGAGAAGAGAGAGAGAGGAGAAGAGAAGAGAGAGAGAGAGAAGAGAGAGAGAGGAGAGAGAAGAGAGAGAGAGGAGAGAGAAGAGAGAGAGAGGAGAGAGAAGAGAGAGGAGAGAGAGAGAGAAGAGAGAGAAGAGGAGAGAGAAGAGAAGAGAGAGAGGAAGAGAGAGAGAGAGAGAGAGAGAGAGAGAGAGGGAGAGAGAAGAGGAGGAGAGAGAGGAGAGAGGAGAGAGAGAGGAGAGAGGAGAGAGACAAGAGAGATATGAGGGGTGTAAAGAAGACAGATAGAGAGGGTAAAGGAGAGAGAGAAAGGAGAGAGAGAAATAAGGGATGGGAGGGGGAGAAAAGACAGAGGGGGGCTAGAAAAAGATAAGGAGGGAAGGAGAGAGGGAAGGAGAGAGGGGGCTAGAGGAGAGAAGGAATAGAGATAGAGGGAGGAAGAGAAAGAGAGAAAAGAGGGAGAGGGAGGGAGGGAGAGAGAGAAAGAGACAGGTAGAGGGGTAGAGGAGAGAAGGTTGTGTCCTGTCAGAGCCGTGTCAGCATTCAGACCATGAGCTGTTCATTTATTACAGAGAGAGAGAGAGAGAGAGAAGAGAGAAGAGGGAGAAGAGAGAGAGAGAGAAGGGAGGGAAGGAGGAAGAGAAAGAGAGAGAAAGGTAGAGGAGGAGAGAGAGGGGGGGAGTGAGAAAAGAAAGAAAGAAGAGAGAGAAGAGAGAGATAGAGAAGGAAGAGAAGAGGGATAGAGAGAGAGGAAAGATAGAATGGATGGAGGAAGAAAAAAGAGAGAGAAAGGTAGAGGGGGGAGTGAAAAGAGAGAGACAGAAGAGAGAGGAGGGACAAGAGAGAAAGAGAAGAGAGAGAGAAAATGTAGAGGGGGAGAGGAGAGAGAGAAGGGTGTGAGAAAAGAAAGAGAAAGAGAGGAGGGAGGAAGAGAAAGAGAGAGAAAGAAGAGAGAAAGAGGGAGAACAGAGAGAGAAGAGAAAAGAGGGAGAAGAGAAAGAGAGAGAAGGAGGAAGAGAAAGAGAGAGAAAGGTAGAGAAGGAGAGGAGAGAGGGGGTGGGGGAGAGAGAAGAGAGGAAGGGAGAGAAAGACACAGCAAGAGAGAAAAATATAGAGAGGGGGAAAGAAAGAGATAAGGGGAGAGTAAGAGAAAATTGAAAAAGAGGGAGGGAGGTGGGGCAAGGAAGAAGCAAAGAGAGGAAAGAGGAAAAGAGAGAACAAAAGGGAGGAGATGGAATGAGGGAAGAGAGTGAAAGGAGTGAGATCAAGAGAGAAAGAGACGAGAATGAGAAAGGAGAGAGAGAAGAAGAGAGAAAAAATACAGAAATAGAAGAGAGATAAGGAAAGAGAAAGAGACAAAAAAGGAGGATAAAAGAAGAGAGAAAGAAGAGAGGAGGAGAAAGAGGAGAAGAGAGTGTTCCCTGAGTTCTCCTGATCAGGCACTAAACGTGTCTCTCATAATCCAGACTCTGCACTTTAGCACAAGGACACCGCTCTGAGCTAATGCGGCTAATGCTAATTATACACCACAAACACACTGGATCAGGACCAGGACCAGGACCGGGGCTGAACTCGGATCTAAACCAGACTCAACCTGGACTGGACTGATCCTGGAGAAGATAAATTGTAACTACAAAATGGGTTTACAACTAGATCTGTTAACTCGTAATTTCTGAATGAAGCTGCACGCATTGAAAGAGCAGAGGGGCGGAGTCACAGCGCAGAGGGGGCGGAGTCATAGAGCAGGAGGCGGGGTTAGTGCCAACGACAATCAAAACAACCGATACCAGTAAGCGCTCCAGCTTTACGAGGCATATACGAGGTGTTAAAAGCTAAAATCTAAACCAATTTAAACTGAAATGTGAAGTCTAAACTTAAATGGCCAAGCTGCTTTATAAAGAAAGTTAATTTGAGGATTGATAAAATAGAGTAAAGAACAATGTGCTTGAGTCTTGACGCATTAACAGATCAAACAGCAACACAGACTGAATGAAGCATAAAGACACACACTCTTAAAAAAATCCGTAAATAAACAGGAATGTTTCCTGTTTATTTTAACGGATTTTGTCCGTTTTGGTGTTTTCATATATTTTAACAGCTCTGTCCGTAAAAAGAAAGACTTTTCTCTGTAGTTTTATATGAACTAGTCCGTTTCTTAAATTCTACGGGTTTTTCCGTAATTTCTAACTGAAAGCAATGCATTGTGGGAGAAAGAAAGTGTTTGGAGGGATAACTTCAACAGTCAGAAGTAGAAGTCAGTCTGTTTGGACAGAAGAGATATGAGCTGCTCTGGTGAGTCAAATCATATATTTCCTTTTTTTTTATATTTAACTAACAACAACTGAACTGTTTGAGAAATTTATGACTGATTCATATTTTCAATTGTGATTTTTAGCACCACAAGTGTCTGAAAACAAGGACTGGATGAGTTTTTCCCACAGAACTAAGTAAGAGCTGAATCATGTTTTAGAGGATTTGAATAAATAATCATTTGTATTTAACATGATTTATATTTGAACTGTATTTTCAGATAAAGTGATGTTTGGAAAACATCTGAAGCTTCTGCAACAATCTGAGATTCACACAAAGGTTTGGGAAAAAAAGGATTAAGATTCTGCTTTGGTCTTTATTGTACATTTCTTAATCATCATTTTTTTTTCCTTCAGAAGTTTCTCTGAGAGAATCTGGACAAAGAGAAGAAAAGGACAGAAAGACTAAAGTCAAACTCTGTGGATTTAAACTGTTTCTGACACAAACCTGTTTTAACCTGAAGGTAAAAGTCTTTATTGTGATTTAAAGATGATTGTTTTTTACTGTTCATGTTCATGTTGTAATATTATTGTTTTATTAAATGTTTGACTTTGAAAACAAAACTGTCTTTGTCTTGTTTGTGTGAGAAATGCTTCACCGGATGAAAAAGTCTCCGGAAGATATAAAATACATAAGAGTCCGTAATTTGAATGAAAACCTTTCTTAAATTAACATGAAACTTTCCGTTTTTGCCCCGAGAAGTTTACGGATAAAACCTGTAAATTAACAGAGTGGAATTGCAACGGAAAAATTACGGACAGTTTGCTGGTAATTTTTTGCCAGTATAATTTCCTGTTTTTTTACGGAAAGATTTCTTACAGTGCAGCCAAATAAACACTATTACTATTCTACACACCCTTTATACAGAAAGAGCCACGCTCATTGACACAAACAGTGGAAACAAGTCGAACAAGCTCTGTTGGCAGCTAACTACAAGAGTTTATCACTGTGAGAAAACAAGAGTTCTGCTGATAAATCAACATTTGTGACGGGAATTCAACCCTGCGACCCTTAAAAGTTACAATCAGGTGAAAAAACTATGAGAAAAACACAGTCTCAAGCTTCAAGAACTGTCAGACCAGTTCAGACCTGATCCAAACAGCTGCTCTCGTCCTGTTTTGTTGTTTTATTTAAAGAAGTTTCTCAGCTAACCTGATGAGAGCGGCTCTTTCTGCATAACACATGGAGCAGTCGAGCGGAAATGACATCAACTGAAAATCTCTCTATTGACCCTATTTTGTCCCGCCTACTATTCTAGGACGTGCACTTCCTGTTTAGCTGCCTGTAGATTTTCAGTCGATGGGTTTATTTGAACTGTCATTATATATAATTAAAATTGCATCACAAGACAGACAAACAAACACGTTAGTTACCTTAACAGAGCTAAACAGGAAGTGCATTTCCAAGCCAAGTGGGCGGACAAAATAGGGTCAATAGCACAAATAAAAGAAGTTGGGCAGATTCCAGTAGGTCCGGTCTAAACTCATGTTCAAACGCTGATTTAGTTTCATGTGACGTGAATGTCAGTCCAATAAGCCTCCTGTAAAGCATGTTCTGTTTAACAAACTAAGACACAACTGCGGCTGTGGGCAGAGTCTTATTAATGAGAATTTTGTTAATGAGAAATTCATTTTTAGTCTTCAAATTAAAGAGAAGCTAAACCTTAAAATAAGTTCAATGAGTTTGCTGTGTTTGAAATGTGTTTGTGGGTGGAGTTTGGGGGGTGAGTTTACCTTTAAAGTTACAGCATATCACCGGACAATCAGACAGGCCATCAGTTTTTATTTATAAAAGAAATAAAGTAATAGTAAATGCATACATGAGAAGCAGTCTTTAATATTTTTGCTCGACAATGATTTATAGAGGGATTTTTTGTTTATCAACATGGGCGATGCACGCGCACCTCGCCTTGACACAAACAGTGGAAACAAGTCAAAAAAGCTTTGTTGTCAGCGAACTACAATAGTTTATCACTGTGTGAGAAGAAAAATTATGCAGCTAAATCAACATCTGTGAATGAAAGTCAATCCTACAACCTTTAAAAGTCACATTAAGGTGAGTGAAAGCACGGCTAGAAAAGCACTGTCTCAAGCTTCAGGAGACAGACGTTTGTCAGACCGGTTCAGACCTGATCCAAACAGCTGCTCTCGTCTTTGTTGTTTTATTCAAAGAAGTTTCCCCATGTAAACAGATGGAGATGAGTTCTTTCTGCATAACGCATGTGCAGTATGGGCGGAAAGTGACGTAGCCCGAAAATCCCTCTATAGCATTATCACAATAAGTAACTCGCTGTATGACGAGTGGTTTTTTGAAGCTCAGAGAAGACGAGCTTGTAAACAGGACTTTGAAACCAATTAACAATGTCAGAAAATGCTTTATAAATCTTTTAAGATCTCCATGCCCATCACAAATGACTCTCTCCAGTAGTTCCTCTCCACATAAAGTGAATATTGTATCAGAGTCTCCGTAGGTCTGCTGTATCTCCCGTGAGGCCTGTGTTTTCTTCTCTCCTCTCCTTCAGCGGTCCAGTGTCTTCTTCTCTCGTCCCGGTGGGCTGCAGTTTATAGCCTCCTCCGCGTGGCGCCCCCTGCCCCCCACAGAGCAGCACCGCGGCCCCTCAGGCTCACAGACTTTGTCCTCTGCACGTCCAGGCTTCTGCAGAGGGTTTCAGAAGGACGTACGCTGACTCTGATTAGAGCTGAGGTTTAGTCGATTAATCAGTCGAGGGAGTTTTAAGCTGCATTCACAAAACAAACTGAACCAGACTCAGCTCGATTGAGAACCAAAGCTGGAACGTTGTATCTTTTTCTAAACTGGCCCAGTTCTGTTCACATTTTTTAACAATTGAACCAGCGCAGTAGAGACACATCTGAGGCTCAGTGTTACACAAACAGTAGAAGACAGTCTGCTTCTCTGCTACATCCAAAACACACTGATGGATTTTAGATTTTTGTTTTTATGGATCTGTCCCACAACTTCTCTCACATGAACAGGCCCAGTGCGACTGACAGACCAAGTGTCGGAGCAAAGACAACACTTTCACTTCAGAAGATGAGAGAAGAGAATTGGGTATTTTGTTCCAAATGTCTAGAGCAGAGGTCACCAATAAGATTGGTGACCTCTGCTCTAGACTGCTCTAGAATAAGGGTCCAGTTGGAGGAAATGTTTTCAAGCCAAGGTCCGGAACTTCAAGACATTATAAAATTTGGTTTTATAATTTAAAATAAATACAAAAGTATATATTTTTCACAATATTCCACATAATTCTATTTTACAATAAAAGCTTTGTGTTTTTTTTATGAATTATTCGACTGCCGTTTTAAAAATGTAGCCTATTTGATGGATAAATTTGACCCAGAGATTGCACCGCATTGGCGTGAACTGCACGTTTCTATCTTTGGCGCTGAGCTAAATGTGAGAAGGACGAGTCACAGAGGCAATTTTGTATCGCGTTCATAACGCAAACACATAACCACGTTCTTTAAATACTTCTGCAGACCGACATGAACAGCGTCTGTCTGTGGCGCTGTGCCAAAAGTGAGAAAGACGAGTCACAACGGCGATGTGCGCACGCTGTTGATGCGCTCAGTTTACCACAGCGCTTCTTTACAGAATCACGTCTACATTCTCCAGCCTCTCTGCGAGTGCTTGGCAGGAGGCCTGCGCGGTCCCCCAGACCGGGCGGTGCTTGTGTCTGGATCCGGACCGGAGTCCGCCTTTCGGTGATCTGGGGTCTAGAGTAAAGCGTAACAAAAAGTTCTACAATTTCAGAAAATCTGGCTCTGAAAGGTTTATCATCTGCTCACTTAGCTGTGTAACTAAATATTAGATGAATATAGACCATTTCCCACGTAGTGATGTGAGCTGTAGTGTTACACTCTGTTGTTTGGTTCCATCCAAGAGTTATAACTTTGTTATTTTTATATACGTGTGATCATAATTAATTCTACCTGAATCATCCCCCGTCCTTCTCCTGTTACTTTCATGTGTTTTTGTGTATCATTTGTTTCATTATCGATCTCACACATGCTGTTTGTTTTGATTCAGAGCCTCACGTGTGTCTCAGCCTGGATCACGTCACTGTTCCGGGTTTTGTTTCTCTCTCGGTCTGTTTGTGTTCACAAAACAAACTAACCGCTCCAGAGCTCGATTCAACCGAGCTGAGATTGACCTCTCCAACTGAACCAGATTTGGACATTTTGTTCCAGATCAGAATTCGTTTGCGTGTTCACAATTACCCAATCGAACCGAACTATCCAGGCAAACGAATCCTGATCCGAATCAAAAGTGTTTACAGAGTTTAATGACATCCCGAGGTAATTATTATCCTGCACAAATACAGCTTTACTCAACCAAAATTGTATGAGTTGACCAATTCTTTTAGTTAGATTATTAGTTGAAGATTTTGCTTGGAATTTAGAAAGATTTTCTGTGGTCGACTATACAGCTCTAGTCAGCGCTTTCGATTCAGACATTCCCTTCAATTTTAAATCCACAAACAACATTTCTGCTTCAAATCAACTTCATTACAACTTGGTCTTTACATTAGCACGTCGGGACAAGTTAGCGTTTGTTTCTGTTTCTGCTGACAGTCGCCCTAGATTGATTTTCTTAATATTTGATGTTCCACAGATTCCGAAGAAAAACTTGTCATTTTCCCATCGAGCCAATTAAAGCTGCAGAAAAACTGAACTATCGACAGGACGTGGTTCAAACTGAATGACGTCGGAGGTAATTGTGACTAAAGGTTACTCAATACGAAAACTGACCTGTGTCTATAAAGCTCTCACAGAGTCGATCGGGTTAGAGATACTCAAATCAAATGTATTGACGACAGTATTGATCCAGTGTATTGTTACAAACCTTTAGAGTCTAGTTAAACACGGGCTTTGTATCGCAGCAGGAGATAGAATGAGTTTTACAGAAATTAGAATATTGAGTAATCATCTTATTTCTTCTACAAATTGAAAAATACAGCCAGTAATCAGCCTCGATGCAGCTCAAAAGCATCAACACAAAGACGTGTGTGTCAGATGTGTTCACAGCTACAACACTGGGCAAGTGTCACCTTTGTGCACCAGACATGAGCCAAAAGACATATTCACCAAACTCACACTGTTATTTAGACATTACAAACGCGTGGATGCTACACAACTGCACTTATAAACCCTTTTCATGCACGTCACGGTGATGTCACAGCTCTGGCTGGAGGCAAAAAAGACAAAAACTCATAGTCGATTCAGTAAAAGTCCAAGGTTTTATCGTGGTTAAAATGTCGTTTTGTTGTGAACTGTGACTAGGACTTTTGTGTTTAATGTTAGCCTGACTTTATCCAGTCGTGCAGGTGCAGATTCATGTTCAAACTGATCTGTTTTATTTAGAATTCTAGCTAAAACTGCACAGTTGTCAATCATTCCATTTTTACACACAAGACCCTTATTTTCTACTTTAGCAAAGACTTTAACGAGAGATAACAGATTTTCAAAGCTACAAACAACCAATTTAGTTAAACTAATTAATTGTAAAATAAATAAATGTTGTGCCTCTGAAGCACTAGTAACGGGAGGTGCACACATTAGCATATTTAGCATTAGCTTCAAGACATTAATGAACGGTTAAGAGAGCATTTGGGTTTAGCAACGTAAAACGGACCTGAAACAAATGTAAAAATCACCTCTTAAGCCTCGTGAAAGAGCAGATCCAGATCCAAGACGAACCACACAAGCTCAGACAAAATGCTTCCATCCGTCAAAAATAATTCACCAAAGTCTGTGTCAGGTCCCACAGAGTAAGTTATGATATATATCCTGATAGTTCCGACCAGAATCTGCCATTTTTTCTGCTTTTGTGTTTAAAAATCCCTCTAAAAACGAGTTTGTTTACACTGGTTTAAATAGAGGCAACGTCTTTTTCTACCTCCGGCTAAGCTCCGCCCACCAGAATTTGACGCAATGTTTACTAACATGCAAGGGGTCTATATATACTTATAAAACTTACAAAATAGCTGCACTTACATGAGAAGAGAAAGTTGTCATCTGCACTCACCGAACTCTCCTATAACTCTGGCTCTGTAAACCCCAGACTCACGTGGCTTTTCTTCTGCTGCCGTTTTCTTTTTTATATTCCTAAAATCCACTTGTCTGTTGTATTTTTTATGTTCATGTTTTGGGAAGACGCCGTACACAGCACATGACTATTTGAACCAATGAGAATCTTAGACCCGCCCAGCACTGTATGTGATTGGTCAAGCTAACTGTAAATCTAGAAATCAGAAAGCAAGCTTTTCCAATCCTCGTACGTGGAGCAGCCTTCTCCAGAGACCACCAGGCAGCGTGGGCGTGGTCAGCCCGGTAGACCTTACACCTCCGCTGGGCTGGCGTCTTTAGTTTTCCCAACGCAGTTATAGATACAGTCGGCATCAAAGGTCACGCCCACTAACGGACCTCCGAGAGTGAATCAGAACAACAGCTTTATCAGTCACTGCTCAAAAACTACAACAGCAAACATAGACTTTAGGAGATATATTGTGTCAAATACAGACATAAAGACATGGGGATAAATAAAGTGAATCACCTTCCAGGTATGTAAATATATCTAGCAAAGCTAATGGTAGCTGCGAGCTAAATGCTAACGTGATGCTAGCACCGCCTGGCGTCTTTTAGCATCTTTTTTAACTTATTGTTTACTTTTCTGACATAACAACATCTCAGTAACCTTTGTTTAAACGGTTGTAACTCGACTTGAATTAGTTGTGCTAAAATACATTTAATTCGCCAGAAAACGTCTTGAAAGAGGTAAACAGTTTAGCTATCCATATGATGAGGCAGTGACGAGTTGCCGACTGTATCTATGCTGCGACCCGGTTAGCATACCTTTCTCAAATCCCTAAACTTAACAAAATGAATTTAACCTAAACCTAACCCTTACCCAAATCCCTGAAGTAAATATTTTAAAAAAGAAACTTTTGCTAGCATAGCCACCAATGCAAAGTGATGGTGTATTGCTGCGTTCATGTGATCCTCGGGTGCTCGTGCTTCCGAGATGATAGGTCTAGGTTCCGACCTAGTTTGCATTCATGTGCTTTTTACTTCGGAAAATTGGGATGTTGTTGTTAACCATAATAAATAAAAGACACAGCACTTTTAACAGAGGTTATTAGACCTAACAGTGATATCTGATGCTACGTTAAAGGTGATTTTCCCTCAGTCTCCATGTGTCAGTGACGTCAGGTGCTGAGCTCGGGCAGCTCCGTTTG
The DNA here is from genome assembly GCA_038363315.1 of Mugilogobius chulae. NCBI lineage: Eukaryota > Metazoa > Chordata > Actinopteri > Gobiiformes > Gobiidae > Mugilogobius > Mugilogobius chulae. The sequence goes on along the minus strand of JBBPFD010000198.1, from coordinate 86,266 downwards.
TCCCGAGTTTCCGAGCAGTTGTTCCGAGATGCTTGAGCGTTCATGTGCATTTTTCAACTCGAAACAACATTTTTCCGAGTTCCCGAGGACCACATGAACGCGGCATAGGCTAAGGCATAACTGGGTTGGAGAAACAAACAGGCGCTGGGCTGACTATGCTTGGGAACAACAGCAAATAAGACACGTCACCATGGCAACGCCTCTGACGAGGACGGATGTGACAGCCAAAAAGAGTCAGATAATAAACATCTCTCACCGTTAAGAAAACGCTTTCAATAAATCTTTTAAGAAGACATGATGTACATCCCGAGCCATCGTGTTTTGTGTTTCTTGGAAAGTGGCTTCATGATAATTTTGAACACTTTGAGCACTCGAGCAATACAAGATTACTCAAACATGTATGAATCAATCTTTGAGTAAACTAATAATGTTGAGACACTGCAAACTTAGAACAGTAGATTTTTTTTTAATAATATTTTCACTTTAAAATGAAGTGTCTGTTTTTTTCTGTCTCCAATACAAAGCGACATCTCCACATAACCCTCGCTGACACTTCTCGACTCTGAGAATATAAAAAAACTAAAATAAAACGAGCGGTTGTGGCGAGGTTTATGGGGGCAGGCGCTGTACGGTTGGGCTTGACAAATGCGGTCAGGGGGCCATTTTGTCCCCGCGGGAATCTCGCACGGAGCCCCGGAATTAGCTCCCGTCCTGACATTATGAGGAAATCCATGGAAGAGGAAGTCCGGGAGGAGAGAGAGAAGGGTCCACCCGGGAGAAGGGCTGGTATTTCCAACGACGACGGCCCTACGGCGAATCAATAAGTCCCACAGGCTCAGAGAAGACGTCAGTTAAGTCAATTCATAAAGAGAGAGAGGGAGGGGGGGGTGAGAGAGAGAGAGGGGAGAGAGAGAGAGAGAAAGAGAGAGAGGTGAGAGATGGAGAGAGAAAGAGTGGAAGAGAGAGAGAAAGGGAGGAAGAGGGGAGAGAGAGAGGGGGAGAGAAGAGAGAGAGGGAGAGGGGGGAAGAAGAGAAGAGAGAAGGGGAGAGAGAAAGAGGGAGGGGTGAGAGAGAGAAGGAGGGAGGAAGAGAGAGAGAGAGAGAGAAAGAGAGGTGAGAAAGAGGGAGGGAGAGAAGAGACAGGGAGAGGGAGGGAGAAAGAGAGAAGAGAGAGGGGAGAGAGATAGAACGAAACAAAGAGGAAGAGAGAAGAAAGAGAGGGAGGGGAGAAGAGAGTGAGAGGCGGTAGAGAGAGAAAACAGAAAGAGAAGGTGGGCGTGGAAAAAAAAGACAAGGAGAGAAGAGAGAAAAGGAGGAATGAGAGAGAATGAGGAAGAGAGAGAAAGAGGAGAGACAGATAAAGAGGGAGAGAGAGATGGAAAGAAACAAGAAACAGAGAAAAGAGAGAGAAAGAGGGAAAGAGAAGAAAGGAGAGAGAGGGAGAGAGAGAGAGAAAGAGGAGAGAGAAGCTGTGAAAGAAAAAAAGAGGAGAGAAGAAAGAGAAGGAGGGAAGGGGAGAAAGAGTGAGTGAGATAGAAAAAGAGAGGGGGTAGAGAGAGAGTAGAGAAAGAGAAGCAAGACAAGGAGACAAAAAAAAGAGAGAAAAGGGGAGAATGAGAGAGAGTGAGGAAGAGACAAAGGAAGGAGAGAGAGAGAGAGAGAGAACAAGAGAGGAGAAACAGACAGGAGAGAGAGAAAAGCAGGGAGAGAAAATTGAAAAAAAAAGAGTGACGGTGCGAAAAAGAGACCACAGAGAGAGGGGGAGAGAGTGGATAAACAGAGAAAGGGAGGAAATAGACAGAGAGAAAATGGAAAGAAATAGAGAAAGAGAGGAGAAAAAGAAAGAGACAGAAGGAGAGAGAGAGGGAGAGAGAGAAAACAGAAAGAGAAGGTGGGCGTGAAAAAAGACAAGGAGAGAAGAGAGAAAAGGGAGAACGAGAGAGAGTGAGGAAGAGAGAGAAAGAGGAGAGAAACAGAGATAAAGATGGAGAGAGAGATGGAAAGAAACAAGAAACAGAGAAAAGAGAGAAACAGAGAGAAAGAGAGGAAAAGGTGAGGAAAATGAGAGAGAGAGAGAGGAGAGAGGAAAGAGAAAAAGAGAAGAGAGAAGAAAGGAGAGAGAGGGAAAGAGAGGAATAAGAGAGAGAGAGAAAGAAAAGAAAGGAGAGAGAGGGAGAAAGAGTTAAAGAGAGAGAGAAAGGAGAAAGAAAGAGAGAGAGTGAGAGAAGGAAGAGAAGGAGGGAGAGAAAGAAGAGGGAGACAAGGAGAGAGAAAAACAGAGGGAAGAGAAAAAGTGAGAATGAGAGAGTGAGGAAGAGAAAAGGGAGGGGAGAAAAGAAAGAAATCGTGAGGAGAGAGAGAGAGAGAGAGAGAGAGAAAGAACGAAAGAAGAGAGAGGAACTGATGCAATTTCATTTTGTATGTAAAGTAATGTAAGTATTTGAAAAAACACGTCTCTAAAGCGTCTGAAGTGGGTCAAACCTCTGTGCGGCAGCTTGTTTACGGCGGCGGAGCTCAGGAGGGGCCGGGGGTCGCGGGAGTCGAGTCTTAAGTGGCTCGCGTTGACCTCAAACAGTCAAGACGTCGCCATGGAAACGGAAACGAGAAGTGACACGGGCCGGCCACGTCCGCTCGCGTCCACTCACGATCACTCGGGACACGGACACGGAAGGAGGGCGAGGTTGTGTCAGTGTGACGTTCTGCAGGCCGACGTTACTTCAGTCAGCAAATGATAAAAATGAATGGGTCTATTTCACAGCAAAGAACAGCTGAAAAGAAAAAAAAAAAAGAACAGCCTCATTCCTGAAAGTCGTATAAGGTTTGTGCTCTATTGCTCCCTCTCTTTTTTCCATCTTTCTTTCACTCCCTCTCTTTCACTTTCTTGCCCTCTTTCATCTTTCATTCCCTCCCTCTCTCCCTCTCACTTTTTCCTTTCTCTTTAATCTCTCTTTCATTCTCTCTCTCTCTCCTCTTTCTTCTTTATGTCTCTTCTCTCCCTCTTTTTCTCACGTCCTCCTCTCTTCTTTCGCTCTTCTCTATCTCTTCTACTCTTGCGCTCCCCCTCCTCTCTCTTTGTCCTGCATCTCTCCATCTTTCTCTCTTCTCTTTCATTCACTCCCTCCCTCTCCCTGTCTTTCTTCTCTCTCTTCTCTCTCTCTCTTTCTCTCTCTCACTTTCTCTTCTCTTCTTTCGCTCTTCTCTACTACTCTTCTACTCTCGCTCTCCCCCTTTCTCTCTCTTTCTAGTGCATCTCTCCATCTTTCTTTCACTCCCTCTATCTGTCTTTCTTCTCTCTCTTCTACCTCCTCTTTTTCTCTCTCCCTCTCTTTCTCCTTTCTTTTTTTCTCCTCTCACTCTCTCCCCCTTTCATTCTCTCTCTTCTGACTGCTTCATGTTTTGTGTCCCACTTTGCTAACTGTACTTCTTGGTCCTCCTGACTTGCCGTAGTGACCCGCGGACCTCTCGGCGCGGTCACACTCCATTTAGCGCGTCCAGATGAGCGAGCAGCAGCGGCTCCTAACCTGTTCTCACTCGATACGGGACCGAGCCTGGGGACGGAGTCTGCGGAGACGGGACGGTCCAGCAGACATCCAGGACAAACCCCGAAAACAGACCACAGGGCGGCCATGACAGCTACAGCTCAGTGAGAAGATACTACAGACAAGCCCCAAAAACAGACCACACCAGGGCGGCCATGACAGCTACAGCTCAGTGAGAGGATACTACAGACGACCAGGACACGCCCGAAACAGACACACGGATACTGCACAAGGTAAGCTACGACAGGTTTAAAAGATACTACAGACGTTACAACTAGATCTCATGAAAGTGGAGGCAAAAATGTGTTACTATTTATGAAAATGAACAAAATCTTAATCCTAATCTCAACCAATTCCAAGCACAAGGCCTAAACGTAACCATTTTGCAACTTCAGGCCTAAGTCTAGTCGTTAAACACATGCAATGCAGCATGTGTCACTGCTTGTTTTAATATTATCACGATAAATAGTACATTAAAAAGTATGTCCAAGCCACCGATTAATCAACTAAAAAGAAGGCGTGGCAAAAGTTCTGGAACTAAAAGTATTATAGTAATTTGACCCAGTCTGTGATTAAAAAACAAACAAAAAAAGGCTATGGAATTCATTTTAAAATCATTATTTAATCAGTAGTAAATACTGTATTTATTTCAATGCTTGTCCCAAAAAAACTTTAAAAATAATTTAGCGACAGAAAAAAATTGGTCGACTAAAAGACAACAGGCCTTTTAAAGCAAATGTTTTACAAAAAGTGTCCTTCAAAAATTATAATTTGTTACACCGATGACCGCAGTTCGGCCCTCCACCACTTGCCCAGCCCTGGTCTAGGAGGTGTGACTCAGCCAGATTGAAGGTACAATTTCATCTAGTGAACCTGAGATGTGTCTGTGACAAGTGAGCAGCTGCATTAAAGCACAGGCTAAAGTAACCTGTAGCAGCAACTTCAGTTTGGGAAAAAAAGTCTAATAATAAAATCTATTTGTGAAAGTCTTTCACATGACAGACTTTCACAACTTTGTCTACAAATTAGTCTTTTCTTTTACATAAAACCTATTAGCTTAATAAACAAGATCAGATGAGCGACTGAACATGGGACTGTGTCAGTAACTGCGTTTCCACCCCCTTGTTTTTAATGCGCATTAAGAAGTATCGAATAAGTCCTGGGAGGTGGAAACGCCAATATCGCATTTTAGACTCCCTAATGCGGATAAAAGTTTATACGCTCTCTAGAGGTGGATTTTGTTTTATGCGCATAACGGATAAAGGACTGTACTCGATTTTTTGCAACAAGATAACTTAAAAGCAATTTCCCTCTAGCACTGATGCCTTGTTAATGTGTCTATTCAGGTGGAAATTAGTCCCAAAGTCCTGTCTATGTTAATAAAATCCCGTTTGTGTGCAGCTTTTTCTGTTTTTGTTTTAGCATTGTGGCTAAATGTTGTTAGCCTAGTGACTCACCTTGCTGTTAAAAGCTGTGAAAACATTAAAACTCATCATGATGAACAATTCTGAAGCTCAGAATGCATTAGCTACGTGAGGAAATCATGTAGCCTGAAGGAAAGATTAAAATTAATTATTTCTGTTTGTTTACATTTTTAGGATGCAAAAATCAGGTACATTCCCTTTAAGCAAATTTTGAAAGCTGGAAACGCAGTTATTCGCATTAACTATGAAGCGAATTAAAACCCACGGGACCCTCGGTTACATACCTGCTGCAGCAGCTCTAGAGGAGGGACTTGGCGATAAAAACCAAAATAATCCACACAGACTGAGTTGTTTTTGTCCAAAATGCTCAGACACGCAGCACCGTTACACCACAAAAAAAAAACATGTTTGATGAGGTCCGCCGATCAAAACTAACCCGGAGAAACACAGCGCTGTTTGATCAAAAAACTCCGTGAAAATTTTTGATTGTCCAACACTGCGGTGATTGAGATCGTCCTTTCCACGGCGGAGGATTTGTGTTAAAAATAAAACAGCAGCATTTTATTTCGCTCTAAACTGATCCATCGCATTAATAAAGTGATAACTGGTAAAGTTTGCAGAAGACGGAGCAGTCTGCCGCTAACAACTTAATATTAAAGAATCTGCGGCTGTGAGAAAAAGTGAAACCAAACAGACTGTGCACGTAGCCCTCTGCAGGATCAGCGGTGTTATGACAGCTCATGTGCCATAACACACCAGTTATGCACTTTGATGGAAACGGAGATAATTCGCCTTTTTTATTCGCTTTACTTATGCGAATTTCACATTATGCGCATTTTATAAGGTGGAAACGCAGTTACTGTGAATGCAGCTCTTCACACAACAAGCAGAGACTCATGAGATAACTAGAGAGCGAGGTGCTGCATGAGCCCGGTTCCTTTTAAGATGGCCAAACATCGTAATGAGCCGCTGACGTTAGACCAGAGCCTGCTGACTTTACGGTGGTGAACATCTTGTGTGGGCACGAGAATAGCGCACGGAACCGTTTGGCACAGTCCAGACCAGACCTTGTGCTCTGCTTTCCCGGACCATGAAGAAGCATTGCACGCAACCAGAGACCAGACAGAGTGGACACAACCCCGCGTGCATCTGTACCGGGACTGTAGACGTGATCACACCCTCTGCACACGCCACACCGGGGCACGACGAGCCTCAAAAGAATTTTAACAAGGACACGCCACTGCTTTTGAGTTTCTTAAACTTTTACGCACAGATCAAGATTTCAGGTAAGTCTAATGTCACACACGCATCGGATCATTTTTTATTATAACGTTAGGTTGACAAAACAGAATGTTGTTAAAGGAAAAGGATTATCCGCAGGTTTTAGGTAAACCATAACTAGCTGCAGATCTGTGAAAAGAACCCCCCTCTTCTCTCTTCTACTCTTTTCATCTTCTCTTTTTTCCTCCACTTCTCTTTTCCTTATTATCTGCTCTCCTTCCCCTCCTCCTCCCTTTCTTTCCTCTTCTGCAGCTCCTTCCCTCTCCGCCACAAGTCCCTCTCTCTGCTTCTTCTTCCTCTTGTTCTTCTTCATAATGGAGGTGTGTAATAGAACATGACACAATAATTATGTGCTCCCGGTTAAGAGCCGATGTTTACAAGCGCCGCTTTCACTTCGCATCACGTGCCCTTTAATTCCATTCACACAAAACCCAACCAGACGTCGGGAAAATGCACAAATAAAACGGCTCTAAATTGGCTGTCACTGCGCCGTTTCAGCAGAGCGGCCATGTTGTGGGAGGAAGATTAATAACTAAACGCTCGGGGAGTGCCGCTGTAATATTTAGAGTCCACACTATTAGCGGTTAACTGTATCTATCGGTCGTATTGATCGGGCGGAGGACAGAAGTGGTAAAAACGCAGCCGTCGATAAGTATTGGATGTGTGGGACTAATGGCCTTTTCACAGAAACACGCGACAGAGATGACATTTTACATCTGATTTTTGACGTGGCGTGACTCAATTTGGACCCAGTGTGAGTCAAAATACAAGCCAAGGAGAATGTAAGCACGTTTAAGCATGTTTTTGTATCTTTTTTGTCTTAGCAGCTCATTACTAGGAGATGAACTTAAAACAAGCTCGCTGTTTTGATCAGTTGTGACCAGTCAGTGCGACGGAGCCGGAGTGAGAGCAGAGCAGCAGCAGAGCGATGGGACTGAAGATAGCGAGGGCTGAGTGCTGAGCTTTACACAATTTCCTCTCGTAAATCCTTCGACACAAGGTCTATATTGACATTTATTCATTTTGGTTGCAATTACGACATAAACTTTGCTTGAGAAATGACAAACAACAAAGAGAAACTGGAGAAGACACGCAACAGCATTTAACTCCAGATTAAAACTTATTATTCAGTTCAGACAGTAAACGCTGGTCTAATTTTTCTTCACAAAAGGCTGCATTTACTTCAGACGTTTAGTGGAAAAAACTAAGTTTACTAATTCACAACCAGAAAAGTTAGTTTCCCCCAACTTTAAGTGATTGGGGCAAAAAAAGGAGAACTGTATTTTGTGAAAGTAGAGATAAATATCTTAAAATGCGACCTTTGTTAACGCTCTAGGTGCCGTGCATGAGCCGCTTCAAGTCTCCAAAAATGCACTGACGCTCTATGGGGACACTTCTTGGGCCAAACCTCTGTAGTTCAGTAGAAATGCCACTTTCACTTCGCTCTGGGACGGAGAGGCAGTGTATTATCCAGTTGTACATCAATGATTCTGGGACCCACAAGTCAAAGTTACCCTTTGTTAACCCCAGTGTGAGCTCTCCTCCATGTGAGGACCGCTCCAATATTATCTGGATTGGACTTAGCAAGCTCGTTGTAAATCAGCCTCAGTGGTCGCTCCATTCTTTCTGAAGCGGGAAATCTGTTACAGGATTGCTGCCTTTTGTCCCTAGACAAACACAAACTGCTCATGTTCGGCAGAAACAGCATCTACAGCTTTAAGAGCTGTCGGATTTGTGGCAATTCTTACCTATTTTCACATCATAATCTTTTTTCCATTTCAAAAGGTTTTAGTTTAGTATAAAATGTTTTTTAGCTTCAGCTGGGGAAACACAACTGCGCATGTAGAGCATCTAGCAAAAGGCTAAAGCTAACAGCCATAATGGCTACGAACGCCACTGAACAATAATCTTTGACGCACAGCGCCGCCATATTTGATCATCAGGACACAGCAGCAGCTGGAGCTGAGAGAGTCCAGGGTTACAATGGGTTCAGGCTGCATCCAGTCCAGCTCCGGTTCAGTCACTGCAGGTTTTCTGTTTCTTTAAAAGTACAAGAGACACTCACACGCCACATTTGGTGCAGTGCTCCAGATTCTTTCCTTTTCAATGAACTTTCTTTGTACACCAAAGCCACCACAGCCCTATTTCTTTTAATTATGTGGGATAAAAGTGCCTGGTCTCAGTGTGTTCTGGAATCAAAGACAATGACAGCAGCAGCACCGGAGGAGCAGCGGATTTCTTTTCTAGAACTGATTCAATCGCATCTGCAAACTGAAGTTACTCTAAAACCAGCGTGAGAGTAAGACAGTCAATCAGAGAGCGGAGGGGGCGGGCCATATAACGAGAGCTGAATCTGGAGCTAAGCATTGACCAATCACAGCCTTCAACACATGTGTGGTGCTGGTGTTTTGTGTCTGAGGAGAAGAGACAAAGGAGACGAAGAGCCACGAACCCAAAGCCACAAAACAAACGTTGACGAGTCCCAAACACAAGTCAAGTCAGGTCTCCATCTCTGCTTCTACTTTATAGTTTATCAGACACAACAGAGACTCAGCTTCACTCATTTAAACATTATTTGTGCTTCGAAGGCTCGGAAACAGATTCAGTTATAATTTTAGACTATTTTGAGAAAAGGTAAAGAGTTAAGGAGCAGTTTCCAGTCTGCAGAGAACAGCAGCTAAATCCAGAACCTGCAGCCTCTTGATAATTAATTCGAATGATCCTTATGTTTGTGAATAATCACGTCGTCACATAAATATACCATAAACCCCGCTCTGTCTCTCTCTCTCTTCGCCTGAAAACACGAGATTCAAAACCGCACAAGCCCCCAATTATTTCTCACTTCTTATTTCATTTTTATTTTTTTTTTTCCTGGCGTTCTGTGTCTAACGAGCGCTGGGAGAGAAGGCAGAGCACCCCGCGTGGAGCTCCAGCGGCCCGGCCCAGGCCTCCGGGGGCAATTAGCGGCGCGTGGAGAATGTCAGGGAGACGAGAGAGCGCCGCGCACCCAGGTGAGAGAGCGCCGAGCTGGGGAAGAGCTGGAGCCAGGGGTGGGTCTGGTCCTGGAGCCGCAGAGGAGGCAGAAGAGTGACGACAGTGAGAGAGAGAGAGGAGTCGCACTGGAAAACACGGAGAGAGGAGGAGGAAGAAGGCCTGAGGAGAGAGGTTTAGTTTAGCTTTTACTGCCTGGATGAAACGTGCACTTCTGGTCAAAATCTGTAATAAATCAAATCATAAGCTCATCTCGTCATATTGTATTTTGTCTATTTATCGCATCTGTCTGATCAAATACAAACTATTTTTCCAAACTTCTTCTCGTAGCCTCAAAGTTGCCAAGTTCACTTCTTTATACTGACTTTGGGCTTCATTTTAAAGCCTCTTGTGAATTTTGAAGGTTGTAGTTGCGCTGTCAAGTCATAAAAGAGATGAATTTGAGCAATTTTTCAGGTTTGGTTTGATTTGAAAAGATATCCATTTATGACAGAAACGTGGGTTTTTATCAGATTTTCATGAGCAATTATTAATGTTAGAAATAGTCAGAAACTTGTTTGTGGAGACACAATGTCCTCAGTAATAGACTATTTAGTAGATTTTTATTAAAGGGCTTGTTTGTTTGTTTGTTTGTTTGAAAGGATTATTTACTGTTTCTTTTACTGGTCAGCGTTTGGAGCTGGATTTAGCCTTTGACAGTGACGTAGGAACTTTCAGAAAAGCAGATGATCAGGGAATCAGACTCCAGGTACAGGCTCAAAACCTGGACTCTGTGGTTTTCCGTTTTCCCCTCAAACCAGTCGGACCAGTTTTGCTCCAGTTTACATGTGAGAGAGTAAACCGATTACCCAGGAGAGACACATCCTGCTGTATCAGATTCACCACTGCATCATTCAGGATGTATTATGTTGATTTACCAGAACATTGTTTATTATTAATAACTGTTTGTAATAGAGGTTTTCTTTGTTCATCAACACGAGCGATGCCTATAGACACAAACAGTGGAAACAAAAGTTCTGCTAAATCAACATCTGTGAATGAAATTTGACCCTACGACCCTTAAAAGTTACATTCAGGTGAGAAAAACACTCGCTGTGTCCGAATGTCTACACTCGTTCCTATCCACTCAATTACTATATAGTCCTGCCCTGTTTAGTGGACTAGTCAGTGCACTCATTCATCTGGTCTTTCGGACAGGGAGCACACTATTTTCAGCTGACGCGGGTCACGTGCTTCTCCCCCATGTTAATGTAACGGTCGACAAAAAAAGTCCGATAAAAATGAACTTTTGTAATAAATACTGACCAGGTCCGTCTGACACGCACATATTTATGGACTACTAATCATAACACAAGTCTGGTTTATATTGGACAGTACATTTAACCGCAAACGGACTGGAAAATTCCTCTTTTACAGCCCAACTAAGGTTAGCAGCTAACGTTAGCATCTTCACGGCTAACGGCTTTTAGTTACGTGGGTTTTGTTTATTCTCCGACTCAACAGTGAGTTTAAGCGGCTCATTAACCTCTTTACTTCAGTCGTGTTGTTTACAGTTAAAGACCTGACGCTGTCCGTGTTGTTTTTTCTGATTCTCGCAATGAATTGTGGTCCATATTGACCGTTCTAGTGACCATCGATGCTCACTACTTTTCCAGATGCAATGTGGGATTTTTGAGTGCACTACTTTTTACCTGCTGGACATTCGGACACCACTAAAAATGGCGTGACCCTGAATAGTGCACTATATAGTAGTTAGGGCTCACATTCGGACACAGCCACTGTCTCAAGCTTCAGGAGACACACGTCTGTCAGACCGGTTCAGACCTGATCCAAACAGCTGCTCTCGTCCTGTTTTGTCGTTTTGTTCAAAGAAGTTTCCCCATGTAAACAGATGGAGAGCAGCTCTTTCTGAACAGAGCATGCACAAAGTGGCGCTGACTGTGTTTGTAAAATGACACACTGGTCTTTCTGGGACATGTACGACTGTTAAACATGTGACTGTGTGAGCCACTTTGTGCAGGGTGTTTTTGTTGTTGTTAAAAAGTGAACTTTATTGTGAGCGTGCTCAGTTACATTTGTTCAGCTGCAGACTGACTGTCTGTCTACATGACGTCTGACATCAGATACAACTATGAGTAGGGAGTATGTGCACCAATTGGTTTGTCAAAAATTGGTTTATGGCTTCTCCCTCAGTTCTCTCCCCCTTTGCCTATCCTCTCTCTCTCCCTTTGTTTACATTCTCTCTTCCTTTCTATTTCTATCTCTCCTCCCCAACTCTTTTCTCTTCTCTCTCTTTCTCCTTCTCTTCTTGTCTCTCTGTCCCTCACTCCCTCCGTCTCTTCTGCCCTTCTCTCTCTCTCCTCTCCATCCTCTTTCTTTCTCCAACCCCTTCCTCTTTTACTCCCCTGCTGCCTTTCTCTTTCTTTTACTTCTCCCTCTCCTCCCTCTGTCTCTTTTTCTCTCTCTCACTCCTTCATCTTTCTGTCTCCTAGCTATCTTTTTTCTCCTATTTCCCTCTTCTCTCCCCCTGTCTCCCCTCTCTTTCACCCCTTTTTCACTCTCTCCTTTCCCTTTCCATCTTTCCTCTTCCAGAGGAGAGCTTCTCTCTCCTCACTTCTCCAACACCTCCCTCCTTCTTTCTCAGGCCAGATTTAATTTATTAGAAAGATAAGGTCTCTCATTCACCCCTCCCTCTCTCTCCTTCTCTCTCTCTCTTTCTCTCTCACCTCTGAACCCGGAGCCCTCTGTCGACCCAACGATCTCGCTCCTTCTCTTCTTCTCTCTTCTCTCTCTCTCTCTTTCCCATTTGTCTTGGTCCCATGTGGGGGTTTCTCTCTCTCTTCTCTCTCTCTCTCTCTTCTCTCTCTCTCTCTCTCTCTCTCTCTTCTCTCTTTCTTTCCATTTGTCTCGGGCCCATGTGGGTTACTGGGTTCACAACCGATTTCCCAACGGCAAATTACCAAAATAATAGGGCCGGCGGCTGAATTTACCACTTACCAGAAAAGGAGAAGAAGAGAAGAAAAAGAAGAAGTGTCCTTGAGAGAGAAAAGAAAGGAGAACGGTGCAGATGTGGAAGATGGAGAGGCATCAATATTTATGGACGTTTAGTTTGGAATCGAGGAAAAAAAAACAGTCAGTTTGAACACGAGAGAAAGGAAGACATTTGTTTCTAGAGAGAGAGGTTAAAGAAGAGAGAGGGAGAAAAGGGGGGGGGCAGATAAAGGGAGAATGAGGAGAGAGAAGAGGAGGAAAGCTGAGAGAATGACAGGTAGAAAAGAGGGAGAAGAAAATGAGGAGACAAGCGAATTTAGATGGAGAAAAGAAGAGAGGGAGTGAGAGAAAATGAGGAAAGAGGGGAGAGATTTTCTCTCTCCTTTCTCTTTTCTTTCTCTCTTTTCTTTTCTTTTTCTCTCTTCTCACCACTCTCTGCTCCCCCTCTCTTTCTTCTTCACCCATTTCTCTTTTTCTCCTTGCCCTGTCCTTTTTCTATCCTCTTTTTCTTCTCTTCTTCTTTTTCTCTCTCCTTTTTCTTTTCTTTTGCTATCCCCCTCTCTTTCCTATCTCCTTCCCTCTCTCTTTCTCCTCTTTCTTTCCCTCTACCCTCTCTTTTTTCTCCTCCTCTCTCTGTTCTTCTTGTCTTACCTTCTCCTCTCGTCTCTCTCTCTACCCTTCTCTTTCTCTCTCTCCTCTCTCTTCTCTCTCGCCTTTTTTCTCTCTCTCTTTCCTTCTTTGCTATCCCCCTTCTTCAATCTCCTTCACCCTCTCTCTTTCTCTTCTCCTCTCACTCGTAACTCTTTTCTTCTCTCTCCTCCTCTCTCGCTTTTTCTCTCACTCCGTCTCTCTTTTCTTCCTCTCTTCTTTTCCCTCTATTCTCTCTTTTTCTCCTCCTCTCTCGTTTCTTGCTCTTTCTCTCTCTCCGCCTCTCTTCCTTACTCTCCCTTCTCTATGTCCCCTCTTTCTCTCTCCCCTCTCTTTTTCTTTCCTCTCTCTTCTCTCTGTCTCTTGTCTCTCTCTCTCTGTTCTTCTCTTCTTTCTTTTCTCTCTTCTCTCTCATCTCTCTCTCTCTTGCTGGTTCAGTCTAA
>JBBPFD010000198.1:39076-62325 GCA_038363315.1 Mugilogobius chulae | reverse complement strand
AGGGGAGAAGGAGAGAGGAGATAGAGAGAGAGAGCCAGGGAGAGAGGAGAGAGAGAGAGAGAGAGAGAGAGGAGGGAGAGGAGAGAGAAGGAGAGAGAGAGGAGAGAGAGGAGAGAGAGGAGAGGGAGGGAGAGAGAGGGGAGGAGAGAGGGAGGGAGAGGGAGAGAGAGAGAGAGAGAAGAGAGGAGGAGAGGGAGAGAGGGAGAGAGAGAGGAGAGAGAGAGAGAGAGAGGGAGAGAGGGAGAGAGAGGGAGAGAGAGAGGGAGAGAGGAAGGAGAGAGAGAGAGAGGGAGAGAGGAGAGAGAGAGGGAAAGAGGAGAGAGAGAGAGAGAGGAAGAAGAGAAGAGAGGGAGAGAGAGAGGAAGAGGGAGAGAGAGAGAGGGAGAGAGAGAGAGGAGAGAGGAGAGAGGAGAGGAGAGAGGGAGAGAGGAGAGAGGAAGAGAGGGAAAGAGAGAGGAGGAGAAAGAGAGGAAGAGGGAGAGGGAAGAGGAGAGGAGAAGGAAGGAGAGAGAGGGAGGAGAGAGAGAGAGAGGAGAAAGAGAGAGAGGGAAAGAGGAAGAGGGGAGAGGAGGGAGAAGGGGAGAGAGAGAAGAGAGAGGGAAGAGAGGAGAGAGAGAAGGAGAGAGAGAGGGAGGAGAAGAGGGAAAGAAGAGAAAGAAGGGGGAGAGAGAGGGGGAGAGGGGATAGGGAGGAGAAAGAGAGGGGGGATAAAAAGAGACAAGAGAGAGATGGAGAGCAAAGAGAGAGAGAGGGCAGAGAGGAGGACAGAGGGAAGAGAGAAAGAGCGAGACTTTTCACCAAAAAGTAGAACATAGGAGTAAAACCCTTCAGTCAAACGCTGAAATCTAATGAAAACAAGGACTTTCAAATGTCTATAAAAGAGAACAGATTAATGTAGTATAACAATTCTTTTTTTAATTAAAAGTAGACACTTGTAGGTCTCATTTGATGTGCAACATGTCATGATTCCGTTGTGAATATTGTTTAAAATGAGGAAAAAAAGACCTGGTATGGAGGAGAAGAGGGCTGGCACTGAAAGAGTTAAGATCTTAAACATGGGATACAATTAAAATACTCTATATTTACTTCTTTATTTCAGACGTGTAAGGTTCTAATAGTGTTTTGCGATTCGCTGGGACTCGTGTCGGGCACAAACATTGATCTGAAAACAAAAGGTCAGCCCGGAGTCGCAGAAGTGAATGAACGGAGGAGTTGTGTTGCCACGTCTGAGCAATTACAGCACAGAGACTCTCCGGCGTTTATTTGGACAGATATCGACGGCAGCAGCGGGTTTCTCACACCGACAGAACAGACATGTGATCAAACGCTCTGGGACGACGGACGAAGCTGAAGAAGACGTGTTGTGTCAGAGAGAATCAGCTTCGACGGTCTTCAGTCGTCCATCCAAACGCAGCAGGAGTTTAGATTCATTCATACTTGTGTCGTCTTCATTCAGCCTCACAAAATACTGCTTTTCAATGTTCTCCACTTTGCAGAATCAAACAAAACTATAAGAAAAGCATCTATCTAACCGTCTTCTTCTCCTTTATACCAGGTCAGGTCACAGAGGCAGCAGTCTGAGAATCCTAAACATCCCATTCCACACACACTTTCTCCAGCTCTTCCAGGAGATTCCTAAGTCCGTCTAAAGACATTCATTCCTGACATGTTCTTAAGGGCTTGTTACGAACCTTTTTGGCATTCACAGAAAACGTTCGTCTGTAAGAACAAGACTCAAGAGCACTTAAAAGAACAAAAAATTCAGCAGTTCCAGAATTGTATTTCTTAAAAAAAACCCTGGAATTTCTCATAACTATTAGTTTATGAATCTGAATAAACATCAGTTTTTGTCTGTCGAGCGATCCAAAGTAGAGACCTGCACGGGACTAGATTTTCATGATCGTTCCCGCCGATCCCGATGCCCCCGTGTGCCTGCCAGCCCGAGAAGCTCCCGCGGGTCCCGTTGGTCCCGACTTTTTTTTTTTTTTGGTGACACGGAGGTTGCGTGGCGGCCCCAGGGCATAACAACATGAACACAAATGACTAAACTCTGCATAACTCTCTGCATCTAGACTTAAAATGATTAGGCACCAGCCTAAGTAGTCTGTAACAAGGCAATTATGTTCGTTTGACACATTCAATCATAAAGCCATGATGTCTGAGTATTTCTTACCTGAAATACAAAGCTCCTCACACCTCCAGATTCTGCTAAACAAACACTTTACTTGCCCAAACTCCATGTGTATTATCTCCATCTCCCCGTGCGTAAAATCCAGTCCTTCATTCATTCCTCTGGGAAAGCTTACGCCCGTGCTGCGGCTGCTGCTGGCGCGAGGACTCACAGATGATGCTCCGATACGCACGCTAGACTAGGAAGTACAGCAGTGAGTTTACGTGTCTGCACCTTGCAGGTGTCCGTCCGTGTTGCGTCTCTCTGTTGACCAGCAGCGCGCACAAAGCCGTATTTCTTTCTTGCTACGTAATATTTTCAAGACACCGGAGAGAGCGCGGGTCCATTCGGGACCCGAGGTGTTTAGCCTGACCGCCCGTTCCCGCCCGAGGCAACGTTAAAACCGCCTGATCCCAAGGGTTTGCTCACGGGTCCCGTGGGTCCCGCGGGAATTCCCGCCCGATGCAGGTCTCTAATCCAAAGGAACAAATCCCCTTAATTCAGACCAACACAACGCTGTCTATCCCGTTATTTTGTGGAAGTCAGCCTTACTGTAGCTAAAATGTTGTCCGTGAAACTGCAGTCTCCTGTTTACAGACTTATAAACTACGTACTGATGCAAGTGGCAGCATCTCACAGCCGCAGGCGTCTTGCTTGCGGTGACGCAGAACAACAACGTCCATGAATGGGATTCAAAGTCTCTTGCTGCGTCCAGGAGCGCACAAGTCCGGTCCGGATGCAGGTTTCTAAATCAGTAGGCTGTATATAAAATCGAGCCCGATCTCACAAGAAAGCGTACATTTACCACAACATTACACAATATGTAAATGAGGTATGATCATCACGAGTTCACGGCTGTTTTGATAATTATAGTACGCATCACAGTCCCCATTCATTTCAATGGTGGTTGTTAAGACGTGTTCTTATTTATGAATATTAATGAAATCCTGATTCTAATCTTAACCTGCCCCAAGCCCCAGACCTAATCTTACCCATTTTAGTAACTTTATGCCTGAACTTACCCGTTTCACTTGAAGAAAACGTCCAACTCGTGTTTTTTTTTGACGCTGTGAAATCTCGTGTCATTTTTACTCTTTTTCATATCGTGCTAAATGCACGGCGTAACATAAGTACTAAAAACAGCTGTGAACTCGTGCTCAAAATACGCTGTTTTTGTGTCGTGGTAAAAGTACGCCCTCTAGTGAGACTGTGTTGATAAAAGCACAGTTTTATTTTTGATTCATTAAAATGGTGGAGGGCCTTGGAAAGTTTCCGTCAAAACAAAATACAATCAGTCAATGACAGAAAACTGTGGGTTAATGTAACATCTGCTGTGAACAAGACCCTGACGTACTTGCACTCCTCCACTTGGTCCTCCTTTCTCTAAACTAGTCTAACACAAAGTTAAACTCCTGATAAACGTCTGCAGAGAAATCTCCAAACGGACCATAAACCTCTCTTGTGTTTTTCCATTATTAACAGTCTGTTCACAAACACAAGAGTCTGGCCTAAACTCCTCCTGAAGTGTCGGGAGCTGGTTCTGGGCCATGTTTTAGTCTCATTTGTCACAGAGACGAGCCGTGCCAGGCTTTTCAGCTCGGCCCGGGTCATAAAAGCAGCGAGAAAACAACAGCCACGATGAACCTCGACGATGAAGTGAAGCTGGATCTACGGGCAGAGGAAGAAAGAGCCGAGGTCACGGACGTTTGGGAAGAAGAGACAAACTATGATCATGAATGAAGAGGCAGAACTAGTAGAAAACTAATGGGAATCGTAGTTTTTGATCTGTGTCTCCCTCTCTTCCCTTTCTTTCTCTCCTCTCTCTGTCCTTTCTGTCTCTCTCATTGCTTTTTCTTTCTCTCCCCTTCTCTCTCTCTTCTCTTTCTCTTTTTTCCTCCATCCCTTTCTTAACCCTTTCTCTCTCTCTCTCATCTCTTTCTCCCTCTCCTCCTCTCTCTCTCCTTTCTCTCTTTCCTTTTTCTCTCTCTTTCTCTCTCTCACCCTTTCTCTCTCTCCTTTCTCTCTCTCATCCCTTTCTGTTTCTCTCTCTCTCCTCTCTCTTTCTCTCTCTCATCTCTTTCTCTCTCTCATCCCTTTCTCTCTTTCCTTTCTCTCTCTCTCTCCCTCTCTTCTCTCTTTCTCTCATCTCTCTCTCTCATCCCTTTCTCTGTCCTATTTCTCTCTCTCTCCTTCCTCTCTCTCTCATCTCTTTCTCCCTCTCCTCCTCTCTCTCCTTTCTCTCTTTCCTTTTCTCTCTCTTTTCTCTCTCTCACCCTTTCTCTCTCTCCTTTCTCTCTCTCATCCCTTTCTGTTTCTCTCTCTCTCCTCTCTCTTTCTCTCTCTCATCTCTTTCTCTCTCTCATCCCTTTCTCTCTTTCCTTTCTCTCTCTCTCTCTCCTTTCTCTCTCTCATCCCTTTCTCTCTTTCCTTTTTTTCTCTCTCTCCCTCTCTTCTCTCTTTCTCTCATCTCTCTCTCATCCCTTTCTCTGTCCTATTTCTCTCTCTCTCTCTCCTTTCTCTCTCTCATCCCTTTCTCTCTTTCCTTTTTTTCTCTCTCTCCCTCTCTTCTCCCTTTCTCTCTCTCATCTCTTTCTCCCTCTCCTCTCTCTTTCTCTCTCTCACTCTATATTCTACTCTAGCTCCTCTCTCTCTCTCTCTCTCTCTCTCTCTCTCTCTCTCTCTCTCTTTACCCCTTTCTTTCTCTCTCTCCCTTTCTCCACTTGTCTCTCTCTCTCCTAACTTTAATCATCTAAGTTGAAATTCTTTGACTCACACGATTTATGGACTTGGAAAACCAGATTTCTACTTCCGACATCCAAATCTGGGTAATTCCAAATGTTTGTGTCGTATGAAGCTCATCGAATTAGCAGAAGACAAGCTCATAAACATGATTAATGCAACAACAGTGAACAGAACTAAACGCAAACGTCACAACCTGGTCACATGTCCTCAGTGTGAGTCTGGTTTGTTGGACGGATTTGTGCAATTTCTGTCTTAAAGTTTTATGTCGATTAAACTCATGTGTGAGAGTTGTTTTATCTCTTTATCTCTCTCAACTCTCTCCATTCTCTCTCTCTTCATTTTTCTCCATCTCTTTCCTCTCTTGATCTTGTTTGATCTGTGTCTCCCTCTCTTCCCTTTCTTTCTCTCCTCCCTCTGTCCTTTCTGTCTCTCTCATTGCTTTTTCTTTCTCTCCCCCTTCTCTCTCTCTCTATTCTCTTTCTCTTATCCCTTTTTCCTCCCTCCCTTTATTAACCCTTTCTCTCCCTCACACCCTTCTCTCACTCATCCCTTTCTCTCTCTCTCTCTCATCCCTTTCTCTCTCTCTCTCTCATCCCTTTCTCTCTTTCCTTTTCCTCTCTCTCTTTCCCTCTCCTCTCTCTCTCTCATCTCTTTCTCTCTCTCTCTCCCTCCTCTTTCTCATCCCTTTCTCTCTTTCCTTTCTCTCTCTCTCCCCCCTCTCTCTCATCCCTTTCTCTCTTTCCTTATCTCCCTCTCTCTCTCTCAACCCCTTCTTTCTCACTCTATATTCTACTCTAGCTCCTCTCTCTTCCTCTCTCTCTTTACCCCTTTCTCTCTCTCTCTCATCCCTTTCTCTCTCTCTCATCCCTTTCTCTCTCCTTCTCTCTCTCATCCCTTCTCTCTCTCCTTTCTCTCTCTCTCCTTTCTCTCTCTCTCCTTTCTCTCTCTCTCATCCCTTTCTCTCTCCTTTCTCTCTCTCTCCTTTCTCTCTCTCTCATCCCTTTCTCTCTCCTTTCTCTCTCTCTCTCTCCTCACTTTCTCTCTCTCATCCCTTCTCTCTCTCCTTTCTCTCTCTCTCTCCTTTCTCTCATCTCTCTGTCTCATCCCTTTCTCCCACTCATCCCTTTCGCCCTCTCCTTTCTCTCTTCTCATCCCTTTCTCTCTTTGCTTCTCTCTCTCCTCTCTCTTTCTCTCTCATCCCTTTATCTCTCTCTCCTCTCTCTCTCCTTTCTCTCATCTCTCTTATCCCTTTCTCTCTTACTCTCTCTCTCTCTTTACGGACTGATTTGTGGATCTAAAAACAAATAAAACCCTCCAGATCTCTGCAAAATTAGAAACGATGTGTCTTGTGAGGCTTGGAGAAGGAGCAGAGAAGACAGACTCATGACATGACTCATGAAACCAAAGCTAAATACAGTCCTCAGTTTAGTCACAAGCTAACACGAGCTAACACGAAGCTAACACGGAGCTAACACGAGCTAACACGGAGCTAACACGGAGCTAACACGAGCGGATCAATCGGGCTCTTTGTTCATTAGTTCTGCGGAGTCCCCGGAGCGCTCACAAACGGCCCAGCGTCGCAGAGCTCATTTCGGAAGATGAACCGGCGTCCCAGGGCGAGCGGGCAAATGAGAGACGTGAGTAAACATGAGAGGTCAAAGGTCAAAGCACGTCCGACCTGGAAACTACATCACACCAGATAATCTCCTAAAAAGACAACAACTTAGAATGACTCAGTATTTGATCAAACGCCATTGATAAGCATCTGCAGGTCCTAGAAGAATCTGTTCTCTGATTGGCTGATTGTACTTCCTGCTTCCTGTTCTATGATACTTGAAAAGCATAATGTCTGTCGTATAAGCTTTAGTATAACTTTATTAACGAGCTTTTGAACTCTGCTGCTGATACAATGATTAAGATAATAATACATTCTCATTGACGATAAGTGAAGCCGATGTTAAAGCGAGTGTAGTTGAGATCAGCGTGACTCACCGCTCACAGGCTGCAGGGGGCGCTGTAGAGCCGCATGTGCAGCTCACGTCTGAAGGGTTGATGTTCGTCCCACTGTTGGAGAAAAGAAGAAAAAGATTAAAACTCTCATTCTTTTTTATAGAAAATACTTTAAAATCACTTTTTTCTTAACAAAGTTTAACCTCAGACGTACGCTGAGTGAGAGTTCGGTGTTAAGTCTCACAAGATTTAGAAAGTGCTTAAAATCAATGCGCCTTTGTGCACAGACGTCAATGGAGTGCAAGCCCACGTGCGAGAGTTGCGTGAGTGTGCGGAAAGAGGGTCTCAAACTCGAATGGAGTTGAGGCCGAAATAATAAAGGCAGAGTTGGTCGAGGGCCACATTTTAAAATATAGAGCTAAAGCATATTAAAGTATATAAAGCCTAATGTAGCACATACTGTATTCTAATATGTCCACATCTATGTTTTACATTTTGTATCATGCACACACCCAAGTTATAAAGCACATATGTCAAACTCAAGGTCCAGGGCCAGATGCGGCCCTCCACATCATTTTATGCGGCCCTCAGGGTCTTATTACTTTAATTTGATAATAGTGTCAGGATTAATCTGGGTGTCTAAACCTAATGAAATGATTTGTTTGAAATTGAATGCAGATTATATTAGTCACTTTCACTTCAATAAATATATAAAAATCCAATACATATAGACTATTATTTGTAGTAGTCAAAGATTAGTAAGGTTAATTTCAGTTACAACCGGCCCTTTGAGGACAAACCCGATGCCAAGTGGCCTTTGTCAAATGAGTTTGACACCCTGTTATAAAGGGAATAAAAGTAAGTAACCTGGGTCCAGCTTTTCTGCCCAGGAATGGTTTTGGACAAGTTGTTAGTAATTTGCTGTATACGGGAGCATTTTCTAAGTTTTATAATCACATTTCAGAAAAATATTTGGTTGGTGGCCCACTAACAACAATACTCAGAAATCCTCTTGGGGGCCACATATAATCATCTGAAGGGCCGCATCTGGCCCCCGAGCTGCAAGTTTGAGACCCCTGCCATAGAGAGTCTATTTTTCCTGGAGGTTGCAGCAGTTTGTTTCAACTTCCGAGTCATAATACGAGCATTCTCACCGAAGTCCACAGGAATCTGCGTGGCTTTGGGCAAATACGGACCACAGTGGACTGGAGCTCATGCACTTTGCTATTTTCAACGCATCTATTTTGGTCCAAATCTGTTTGCAGTGTCTCCATCAAGATCTTATAACGTTTGTCTTAAGACAGAATTTCTGCGTCGAGACGTCAAGTTTACAAATGAGACGCATGAAAACAGTCAGGTGGCTGAGTGTCAACAGTGCCACATAACTGTTACACAACTGTGGCTGCTCTGATCACATGTGGAGGTGTTCAATCTTTATTCTGACTGACTTCTATTCCGAATGATCGTTTTTCAGAAACCGCTCTAATTAGACAGACTTGTGTTCTGACACTTTTTGGTCTCGCTATTCCAACAGAGAGAGAGAAAGAAGAGAG
Source organism: Mugilogobius chulae (assembly GCA_038363315.1). Lineage (NCBI taxonomy): Eukaryota > Metazoa > Chordata > Actinopteri > Gobiiformes > Gobiidae > Mugilogobius > Mugilogobius chulae. Next base: position 53,910 of record JBBPFD010000198.1, on the reverse strand, counting down.
AGACATGTGATGAGTAATATTCGCCAATCAAGGCCTGACACAAGTTGGCTTTCTCTTTTCAGTTGAATTTCTCAGCAATCCTTTGTTTTTGTTGAGGCACTTTATCTAGTTTATTATACAAAGTTAAAGTTAGATATGCTGCTTGTAATTTGTTAGATAGCCTATGAATAAGTTATATTCTCAGAAACTGTCACGCGACGCTCGCAGCACACTCATTCACAAAGTTGAAAGAAGCAAAGATAAATAATCCTCTGACAAGCATTGTTTTGTTTTCAGTCGCTACACCGACCCAAAAAAAAAAGACAAAATACCGATTCTGTAAAACTAACAGAGGTAAGAGAGAGAAAAGGGGAGTGAGGAAAGTGAGAGGAGAGAGAGAGACAAAGAAAGAGAGTGAGCAGAAGAAAGACTGACAGAAGAGAGAGAGAAAGAGAGAGAATAACAGACAACTTGTACACGAGTTTAATTGACATTAAGTCTAGAACTGTTCCACATCTAGTTTTACATTCGTAGCTTTAATGAATATGACCTATCCCAAGTTGTAAAAGATGAATGAATGAATGAACTATATATTTTTTCTATTCACCTGCAGTGTCTCTCTTTAATCACCACATGTACAGTTTGTTCGTGTTACTACAGTCTTATCGACCTTTGCACTTCCCAGTCGCGTTCCCATTTCCATCCGTGTTCCACCTCCTCCTCCTTCTTTACTGTACACGCTTTTTTATTATTTCTTTTCCAGAGCCTTATCTATCACTGCCTGCAAACGCGGGCCCTTCCAATCTGCCGCGCGCACCGCCAACGCCGTTTTCTCACAGATCAACAATCGATATCGCATTAGCCAGTCCAGAGGCTGCAGCCGGACTTAAGCAGGGACATAATTCAGAGCGTGTCATGGCCGCCGCCGCAAACTTATCTCACGCCTCGCACCAAACTTCACCCTCGTACTGTGGAAGGTAACGTCTGTGATCCAAAAGGCGAAAGACACAGGTTGTTTGTGTTTAATGAGAAGAAAACCACATGTATTTCTGAACTTTTGCAGTGTTTAGAACTGTACACTTTACAGCAGCTGATCTCAGACACTTGTTGTCATCGATCCAGGGAATTTTTTGAAAGGAGAACAGCTCTGTGATTAATGGAGAAAACAAGCTCATGATTTTGTTTTTACTCAGCTGTTGGGCGACTGAGAGAATGAGAAAGAAAAAGAATTAGAATGGTCAGGCCAGTGCAAGTTAGAGACAGAGCACCTCATTCTCTCTCTTTCAGACAGAGCAGCAGAAAGAGGCTTTGACCTTAAGACCTGCTCTTTTACACACTTACACAGCCAAGTGTGAGCTCTCTGTCAGTCTGTGAATATGTTTCTAGCCTTTATGATCGTGGAGAAACATCAGGTTAAGTGGGTCACGACTGACATAGTTTTAAGTCAGTCGTGACTGCGACGCAAACCTCGCAGTGAACACCCGCGGTAAAAAAATCTGACAACATCACGTGGAAACTAGCTATAGAGGGATTTTAGGTCAACGTCCTTTCTGCCTACTGCACATGCGTTATGCAGAAAGAGCTCCTCTCCATCTGTTTACACAGGGAAACTTCTTTGAATAAAACAACAAAACGGAGCGAGAGCTAGCTGTTTTAGTCAGGTCTGAACCGGTCTGACAGACGTGTGTCTCCTGAAGCTTGAGACTGTTTTTTTTCTCACAGTTTTTTCATTCACCTGAATGTAACTTTAAGGTTGTAGGGTGAATTTCATTCACAAATGTTAACTTAGCAGCAGAACTTTTGTTTTCACACAATTATAAAGTCTTGTAGTCACTGACAACTGAACTTCTTCGACTTGTTTCCACTGTGTCTATGTGCGGAGGCTCTTTCTACAGGCGCGGTGCGCGTGCATCAACCGTGTTGATAAACAAAAATCCTCTATAATCTGGTGCAGAACATAAAGACTAAACTAACGTCTTTACCTCCAAACTCTCACTAATTGTACTTTCAGTCATTATCATTTCATTTAGTTTATCTCAGTCAGAGGCTGACTTGTGCAGCTGCACTATCTAGGCCCCGCCCCTTCTCCTGCAGTGCACCTTTAACCTCAAAGGTGCACTGCAGGAGTTCATTACAGAAGCTGCAATGAACCATTGTAATATATAATATATAACTGTATAAAGAGCAAATGTGTCTGATAATGTCACCTTGTCTTTCTGCTCTTTCTCTCTCTTTCCATTTCCTCCGCTCTCCTTTTAACTCTACTTCTTCCTTTCTTTCTTTCTTTCTACACATTATTCTCTCTTCACTTTTTTTCTTTCCTTCAAACCAGTTTATCTCTGACCTCTTCCTCTCTCCTGTCTGTCTCTACACCTTTTTTCTTTCATCTCCTCTCTACTCCTCCCTCTATCACTCCTGTCTCTTTTTTCTCTATACTTCTTTCTCTCCACCACTTTACTCTCTTTGTCTCTCTCAACACTTTCTTTTCTCACTCTCTCCTCTCCTCTCTCCCTTTCTCTCTTTCTTCTGTCTCTTCTCTTTTTGTCTCTTTCTTTCTCACTCTCTTCTTTTTTTCTCCTCTCTCTCTCTTTCCTCTTTCTCCTCTTCTCTCTTACCATACCACTTTCTTTCTCCTCTCTTTCTCTCTCTTCTCTCTCTCTATTTCCCTCTTACTATTCTATTTAACTACTTATTCCTTATTTTCTTTCCTTTCTTTCCTAATTCAGACTCTCTAATGCTAATCCTGACTTGCTAATCGCTAATAAACATCAGCTAACGCTCAAACAAACCCACTCAAAGCTCATTTCTGCGGCGCTAAAAACACAAAAACACCAGACGTTTCATTTAAAATCCGGTGTGGTCCCGCGCTCTCCTCTTTTGCGGCCTATTCATCCATTTCTTCATAGGCTTCTTCTGCTGCTGCTGCGGCGTTTTCGACATTCCCAAGCGCCGCCATTCAAACACGACAAACGCTTGTGTGAGAAAACCGAAAACAAAACGTCGGAGGCTCCCGTTCTGCCAGACTGGAATCACACAGAGGCTCATTCCAGCGTCATTCATTAACCCCAGACCCCCCAGCGCCGCTTTAGAAAGGCCCCCGAAAATAAAATATAAAGAGGCCGGCCATGTTTACTAACACTGGGACAGATTGGAGAGGCGCTGTTTCTATTCAGGAAGCGGAGAAAGAAATTTATAGAGCTAGAAAGATCGAGAAAATGAGGCAAGAGTTTAGGCTTATGTTTCTGACTGAAGAAGAAATCTGCAGTTGTGTTGAAGATGGAAAATTAAAGATAAACATGTAAACACATATTACACAAAACTGACTGAGTTTTGAACCACAATGACACAGTTGGAGTTATTCCAGTTATTCCGGACCTCCTCCTTTGTTTAGGTCATGAATCACAAGACTCCTTGTGTTATTATTCCCTTTCTCCTTGAAATCATGATGCTATTCTAGTTTAAATCTTTATAAAATAAATAAAAGAATTTGTCAGCTAATACAAAAAACGGTTGACTAAGATTTAATCAATCGGTCAATCGACTAACGCTAAAGAACTGCGACAGTTCAGGACAAGCTAACTTTTGGTTGTTTTAGAGCCAGTTAAATGAATCATTATCAGTATTTGAGAACACACAGACTGATCAGAGCCGGACTCTCCTATGCACAGACCAGTGTACGGTCCAGCTTTCCCGAGCTACACAGTAGCTTCCCCTGCTGCACTGACAGAGGCAGAAACGTGTCTGATCATTCTCAGCACAGAGAAGACTCTGGGAAGAATTATGACAACACATACAGTATCTTCTACATCTCTTAAGCTCTCAGCCTTAAGTTTGTGTCAGTTTGACTTATTACGCACTCAAATAGTTGATGAACTAATATGTCTGCAGATTTTATTGCGAAATTACTGCAGCAAAATAGTTTTCAGTATTTCAGTCCATAAAGTCCAATTAATTAATAAATTGACCTTTTCCCTAACCAGGGAAGTGCCACTGAAACTCAGAGTCTCTTTTGCAAAGGAGTCCTGGGAGAGGGGAGGCATTAATGGACATGTTTTTAGTGGTAAGGGAAACCGGAGTACCCGGAGGAAACCTACGCAGACACATGGAGAAACAACTCCATGTTCCCCAATGAGAAGGTTTAGCAGCTGTTACAGTGTGAGAATGAAGAATGAGCCGAGGCTGAGGCTCCACTGACAGACACCAAGTGAAACTTCAGTAGAAGCGCAATCATGGGAATTAGTGCAGTTGGAATCTGTGCAATGGGGATCCGTGCAATTGGAGCTTGTGCAATGGGTGTTTGTGCAATGAACTTAGTGCAATATAAACTGTTTTTGTGTGACTTGGAGGTATGGGCAGGAGGAGCGTGTGCAATACAGATGAACTGTCTTTTCTATCTTTGTAAGTTAACTTTTTGTCTAATGTTTCCATTAACACTGTCTTGCTTGTTTGTGTTTGTCCAGCTGTAAATAGTCTGTGTTTTATTCTTTTAACATCAACCTGCCAGGGGTCTGCAGATGGAAATCAGCCCTAGACTATAATCTGGCATATTTACATTTGTTTGAATGTTCATTAATATGCATTGTTCCCCCTTTTTCCTAAATAAATAAAATAAATAAATCATAAAATTACAAATAAAGTTAGATATAAATGGACAATTGTATTGTATTGTATTGTATAGAGTTGTTGGTCTAAATAGCTCACTCCAGGTTTAGGGAAATCAAAGGCAGGATCTTACGTTGTTTTTGTCTGTCTCTTTTGTGTGTTATAGATTCTAATGAAATAAGTCCATTTAAAAGCTGGTTTGACTTGACTGATTAAGGTTCGTTAGAAAAGACTGAAGGGCCCCCGAAGCTGACTTTTGCTTAGGGCCCCAAAAGGTTAGATCGCCTCTGATACGGATCTGATTTTGGGCAAATTCAAACTCAAAAACATAAGATGAATGTAGTATGTTTTTATAATGCTACCAAAAGTGCTGTGTCTGTATAACTTGTGCAGATTAAGGTCTATGCAAGTCTGAATAGTTTACATTTACGCACCTTAAACCATTTAGTTCATGAACAGACCAGCCTCATGTCTTCAGCTCAAAACACACTGACAGTTCAAATAAATCCTCCTTCACAAAATATCTTTCACATGCAGAGGTCCAGTTTAAGAGCGACATCAAAAGACGCGAGTTTACGAAGCTAACCGCGGCAGCCCACTCTCTCTCTGTGTGTTTGCTTATTCATGGTTTGAGTCCTGGCCTTGTGCCTTTGAGCCAAACGTCCCACAAAGGAAGTGAAGCCGCCTCGGTGACCGTCGCTGTGGCTATGTAGGGCAGAACTCACAGAGAGTGTTTGAGACGTGAGCGCTGAGGGATGGAGTGTTTGGGACAGAGAGACAAGCCACACACAGAGGAGAGGGGGAGAGAGAAAGAGAAGGAGAGGAAGAGGGAAGGAGGAGAGAGAAGAGAGGAAGAGAAAGAGGAGGAGAGGGTAGAGGAAGAGAGTGTTTAGGACAGAGCTCAGCCACACACAGACGCGAGAGGAGAAGAGGGGAGAGAGAAGAGGAGGGAACGGGAGGGGGGGGGGGGGGGGGGGGGGAGGAGAGAAAGAGGAGAAGAGGAGAGGGGGAAGAGGAAAGAAGAGGGGAGGTGTAGTAAAGGAGAGGAGAGAAAGGGAGGAGGGAGGAGAAGAGGAGAAGGGAGAGGAGAAGAAGAGAAGAAGAGGAGAAGAAGAGGAGACGAGAGAAAGGGAGGAAGAGAGAAGGAGGAGAGGAGGGGAGAGAGAGGAGAGGAGGAGGGAGAGGACAGGGGGGAGGAGCGAGAGGGGGAGGAGGAGAGAGAAAAGGAGGAAAGGGGAGGGGGCAACAGTGGAGGAGAGGAGTGGAAGAGAGGGATAGGAGGAGGAGTTAGGAAGAGGAGAGAGAGGAGAAGCAACAACAAGGGGAGAGAGGAGGAGAGAAAGAGAGGAGGAGGAGAGAAGGAGAAGAGAGTGGAGAAGAGAGGACAGAGGGAGGAGAAGGAGAGAGAGGGGGAGGGAGGAGGAGAAGAGAAGGAGAGTGGAAGAGGAGAGGAGAAGAGGGAGGATGAGAGAAAAAAGGGAGAGAGGAGAGAGAGGGAAGAGAGGAGGGAGGAGGAGAAGGAGAGGAAGAGGAGAGGGGAGGAAGAGAGAGAGGAAATGGGGAGGGATTGGAGGATAGAAGGAGGGGAGGGGGAAGAGGAGAAAAGAGAGAAGAGAGGAGGAGAGAAGGTGAGGAAGAGAGAGGAGGGGAGAAGGGATGAAGAAAAAAGAAGGAGAGGAGGTCAGGGAGAGGGGAGGAGGAGAAGAAGAGGTGGGGAGAAGTGGAGAGCAGGAGCATGAGAGAAAAGAAGAGAAAAGAAGAGAAGGATGATGAGGACAGTAGAGGAGAAGGAGAAGAGAAGGAATGGAAGAAAAAAGGAGGAAAAGAACTACAGCTTCCACTTGAAACATTCAACAAACACGACAATATAAACTTGTGGTCTCTATAGCAGTGACCAAAGGATGTGGTCAGCTCTGACTCATGAATGAAAACAAACACTTACTACACTCTGACTGAATAACAAGAATCAAACCGGCCGCCCTCTGGTTCTACGCACTGACTTCACCGTCGCCCCCGGCAACAAGCAAGCACGAGCTCCGAAAACGCGACTGATTTAGACTGAAATCATGTCCCGCTCTCGGCAGACACAAAGACTATTGTTTGTGCTTCTCAGTCTGAATTTAAAAATCGATTCCTATGATAATGTCTCGCTAAACATCCTCTCCACTTCCTTTTGTGAGTCCGACCTTTGACCTCTGGGCTGACGCCAAGCCGGTGTCAAATGATTTAATCCATTTGTGTTTGCCAAGTGGAGATTAGGCTGATGGATTGAACGTACGTGTGTCACTCAGCAGGACGTTTTCCAAAGATGCATGATAAGGCCAAAAATATAATCTCAATTTTATTTTCACTTTGGACGATTTTGATTTTTTTTTTTTCTTCTGCTTTTTATAATAAGCTCATAATGTTTTAAAGCATCTATAAAGAATGAGCCAAACTATTTTCTACTGCTGCAGGTTATTAGCATTTGCATCTATTAGGCCTATTAAGATCATCATCATTATTATGACTTTGTTGTTGTTTCATCTTCAAAAGTTTTAGGTTTGCGTGTGTCCGTAACTCACTCTTGTCACTCAAACTGCATTGCCATAGTTACTTACACACAGGGGAAAGGGGCGGGACTTGCTGCTTTGGGAGAGGAGACCGACAAACTTGAACTTTATCAGAGAAAATTTCACAAAAAAACAAATGTAAGCAGCTCTCACAACACAGTAAAAGCAAATAAAAAAGACACTAGATTGTGCATGGGACCAGCCGACTGACCCGCGGAGAAACAACAAACTCTTAACTTTTACAGATTAAGCTAAATAAACCTCCCCCAAGAGTTTACTCCAACTGTTATTACATGATAAAAAAGCCCGCTAAACAGGAGCTAGGTTTGGTTTTGTCTCTTCTTTCAAGAAGTCGTGGGGGAGAGCTCTGCAAAGCCGCTTTTTTTTTTTTTTTTTTTTTTTTTTAATCACAAATACACTACAAAAATGCTCAAAATGTGTTTCTCCCCAGTTTTCTCCTCAGTGTGATGTCATCAGTTTAGAACTGTTATTTTCAATATATTCTATATATAGTTTTTTAACAAACTTGTTGTGGACTGTAAAGTTATAATGTACATTTACAGTAAGTGCTAGTCTACCAAACTAAGCTAAAATTTGAGAATTGCAAGACACACTTTACTTAAAACTGAAAACAAAATGGGGCAAAGAGTGGGACCTTGAGGCACCCCTTTTTAATTATACAGCTGTTTGACTGAGCACAATCAAAAACAACATATTGAGATCTACTAAGATGACTGGAGCTGAACCGTAAAGTGTATTATTCATAAATATTCTCTCTATAGAGAATGACCGGTCCATTGTCAACAACTATGATTTGAAAAATTGCTATTTACCTATTATGGCATCAAAGTTTTATTGAGAAAAATAAACAAATTCCTTTATATCAAAATAAAGTTTGAAATTTTAATATTGTGACAAGATCATTAACTATATAATTGAAAACAAAAGCGGGCCTAGAGTGGAACCTTGAGGCACCCCTTTTTCAATTATACATTTATCTGACTGAGCACAATCAGAAACAACATACTGAGATCTATTGTAAAGATTGGCTCTGAAGCACAAATTGTATTATTCATAAAGTTTCTCTTAATAGATATTGAGTTTAATCAGAGCTTATAGATCACAGTTTAAGTTTTCCTTCTTTAAAAAGTACTTTGTGCTAAAACAGCCAGTTAATCATCTAAAACCTAAAACTAAAAAACAGCAAATGACATCATCTCAACAAACTTCAGACTGAGGGGAAAAAAAAGTATTTTCCCTCATATCAAAATGGAGTTTGAAATTGTAATATTGTGACAGATCATTAATTATATTATATATTAATTAAAAACTAAAGGGGCCTAGTGTAGAACCTTGAGGCACTCCTTTATGCATTTGTCTGACTAAGCACAATCAGAAACACATCTTGAGATCTATTGTAAAGATGTAGATTGAACCACAAATTACATCTTTCATAAAATTATCATTATAAAAAACCTTATATTATTATATTTGGTTAAAAATATAGTGCTAAAGTTCGGGATAAAAAATAGTTTGACTTCTGGAACACTAAAATAATTGCTAGTTTCAGTGCTGCCTGTGAAGAAAATCTATATCCACATGTTTGTAAAGTCATCAGTCACACGCTGTCCACAGTGTTAGGTTTCTCCCTCTGCTCCTCGCTGCCCTCTCATAGGTTTGTTATGTTCTGTATGTCTGATGAGCTGCCCTGTCTGCTCCCGCCTGCCCCTGTCCGCTCCTGTCTGCTCCTGTCAGCTCCTGTCGACTCCTGTCCGCCCCGACACAAAATGACAGATGCTGCTGCTGGCGTCCATTATTTATGAGGCATGTGTCGGAGGCTGCAGGAGGCTAGCGTGTTAGCTTGTGCCGGTGTTGACACTGCTGTTTATTTGTATGTTTGTGTTTGTGTGTGGAAGCGTGATGAGAGGAAAGGTGAAGTCCAGAGCCTTTTGCAGGCCAGGTAAACATGGCCAAGGATTTGATGGAGCAGAGACGAACAACAGATTCAACATTCTCTCGTTGTTTACAGACAAATCATGGGCCGTGTTTGCCAAGCCTAGCGTGGGCGCTATAGGAGCTTCAAGTGTGTTCCCATAGGATTTTGGATCATACACATCATACTTTATTGCACAAATTTTATTTTAAAACATGCCTCTTTTTATTGCAATTCAAAACTGATAAAAGCTAATGTTTCATATAGTCATCATTGCTAATAATAGTAGCTTACATGGAGAATTCTGCCTCCAGAAAGAGCTGCCGCTTATTGACACAAACAGTGGAAACAAGTCGAAAAAGCTCCGTTGTCAGCTAACTACAAGAGTTAATCACTGTTTGTGAATTTGTGAATGAAACTCGACCCTACGACCCTCAAAAGTTACATTCAGGTAAGTGGAAAAAATTAAGAAAAACACTCAAGCTTCAGGAGACAGACATCTGTCAGACCGGTTCATACCTGATCTAAACATCTGTTTTATTCAAAGAAGTTTCCCCAGCTAACCAGACGGAGAGCGCTTCTTTCTGTGTAACGTAGCGCAGTAGGGCATAAAGTAACGTGGACAAAAATCCCTCTATGTAAATAGGTTGGAGACCCCTGTTCTGTACATTAGCGCTGATGCATTTTCTCTTTCAGTTTCAGCATTATAGCCTCCAAGCAAAGCAAACTCTAAAAACCCAGGTCTGTTTGGGCTTGAAAACCACATTTGAGTAACGCCACAGCACAGACAGAACAGAACAGTTAAGTAATATAATTTCTTAAAAACAACAACATGCCGAAAAAATGTAACAATAACATAATAGCATTAACCTCCAAACATGGAAAAAAAAATATTTTGGCAATGAAACTAACAGTCTATCGAACAATCTAACATGTTGCAGGAACAATTTCACCATACACATAATAATATTGTTTCACAGAACAGCGTTCTGATCAACTGTTAAAAAAACAGATATGTTTTGGCAATAGAAAAACACTTGACTTTAACGAGAATCACCAAAGCAGAGTTAGAAAACATCACCACTGTCTTTTATATATCAACTTTATGTTGACTTTCTAACAATCAGTCATAAACATTTCTTAAATCTAGCATTATGCTAGAAAGCTAGCTCATCTTGAAGGGAAAATAGCGTACATGCTAACAACCAATCGATAATCTAACAGTTTGCACCAAAACATTGCCAGTCACAACATTTTGAAATGAAATGAAATGAAAATGTTATTTTATCACAAGTGAACTTTAGAAAATAAAGTTGGAGGATTCTACTTGGCAAAAGTATTACAGTTATCTATAATAACTTCCAACAAAAATAATACTACAATGGGCTAACAACATTAGCTCTTGATTCAAGCTCTCTTTTGGTTAACGTTTAATGTTAGCTCTTGCTTTAGCTTTACGGTTAACACTTTCATTGCCCACTTTGTAGCTCTAGCACCACTGCACATGCACAGACCACAATTACTTCTTTTATAGCATTGTTTGTTAGTGTACAGAACGCCACACTTAGCCTAATTATTGCTATTCTAAGCTAACAGCATCCGAAGCTAGCTTACGCAAGTATTTAAAGGTGTTAAATTGTGATAATCTCACTTTACATGATAGTTTTGTTTTTCTGTGTTAAATCAAAAAAGTAAAGCTAAAGGAATGGAGCTAAAACAAGCTCATAATGTTAGCTCTTGACAGTAGCCTAGTTAGCTCTTAAAGTTAGCTTGTTAGCACTTGCTGTTAGCTCTTAATATAAGCCTAGTTAGCTCTTAAAGTTAGCTTGTTAGCACTTGCTGTTAGCTCTTGATAGTAGGCGTAGTTAGCTCTTAAAGTTAGCTTGTTAGCACTTACTGTTAGCTCTTGATAGTAGGCGTAGTTAACTCTTAAAGTTAGCTTGTTAGCACTTCCTGTTAGCTCTTGATAGTAGGCGTAGTTAGCTCTTAAAGTTAGCTTGTTAGCACTTGCTGTTAGCTCTTGATAGTAAGCCTAGTTAGCTCTTAAAGTTAGCTTGTTAGCCCTTGCTGTTAGCTCTTGATAGTAGGCGTAGTTAGCTCTTATTGTTAGCTCTTGATGTTAGCGCTTGTTGCCACCTCCATCATCATCAGAAGCCACAGACAAAGCCCATTGTTTGTCAGACACACAGGGGACGCACTGCCCACTCCACAGTCTGAGCCCAGCATCTATTTAGCATGTCCTCCACTAAACAGCCTCTCCACCTGCCTTTGTGAGTCTGACCTATGACCTGTGGAGAGACGCTTACCTCGTCAAGAACCAAACGACCCACACAACAGGGGCGTAACGTGTCTGGGCTTTATGTGAAACATTTTTAGGCTCAGATTTAAGGTTGTTACAGAAGAAAAAAAAAACAACAAAAAAAAAAACAATAAAACGCAAACACAGCTTATTCAAATAATAATTAGGTCTATATAAAAACAAAAAAACAAAACACACTACTAACGGCATAGCAATCGAGTTCGACACCCCTGGCTTAAGCAGTGTGTTTGTCCATTCTTGTGAAGATCAGATCACATTTTATGACAGAAACATGCAGAAATCATAGTATTTATTCCGCTGTTTAAATACTGTTTCTACTATATTTCAACCCGATCTCACAAGAAAGCGTAAATATACTTTACAGGACATGTAAATTGTGTATGATTAGCTCAATTTCACAACTGTTTTGCGTAACGTGTCGCAGTCTCAGTTCATTTCTATGGTGGTAAAGATGTGTTCTTATTTACGAATATTAACAAATCCTGAACCTAATCTTAACCTAATCAAGGTCTCAGCCTTAATCTTACTCGATTTAGTAATTTGAAGCCTAAACTTACCTGTTAAACCTAAAGAAAATGTCCCCACATGACTTCGACCAAACCGTGTGTTTTTACACAATTAAACAAATTAATGAATGAAGGATTTTGTCTGGGTCTGAAACAATCATAGATGCTAGCCATTGCATTTTGGCCTCATTGTGTCATGTAACATTTGAAAGTAGCTATGCTAATGTTGTTAGCCTATTGTAGTATTGTCTGTGTTGGGAGATATTATAGATAATTGGTTGTATTACTTTTGCCAAGAAGAGTCCTCCAACATTATTTTGTAAAGTTCACTTGAGTTTGCAGTTTTTGTGAGACTTTTGTGACGAAGCTACATTTTCATTTCAGTTTATCTGATTGGTTGTTATCTCCTGTCAATTTTACGCTTTTTCATATTGTGCTTTAGAAGGATTTGTTTTTAATCAATAGGAGGGTTGCGCGCACACACCTCATTAACTAAGCTGTAGCAACAACTTGAGCTAAGGCTGTTGTTAGCTAACTTTCACTGTGTGAAAACAAAATTCTGCTGCTAAATCAATATTTGTGAATGAAATTCTGCCCTACAACTCTTACAAAGTTACATTCAGGTAAGTGAAAACACAACAGAAAAAACACAGTTTCAAGCTTCAGGAGACAGATGTCTGTGGGACCGGTTCAGACCTGATCCAAACAGCTACTATCGTCGCGTTTCGACATTTTATTCAAAAAAGTTTTCCCAGCTAAGCTGATGGAGAGCAGCTCTTTCTGCATGGAGCATGCGCAGTAGGGCAGAAAGTGACGTCGACTGAAAATCCTCTATATCAATGATGTAACATAAGTACGCAAAAAAGCGTGACATTGTGCTCATAATACAATGTTCTGTGTCATGGTATTTGTATGCTTTCTTGTGAGATTGTGTTGCACAAACAAAAAATAATACATTTTACAAGTTGCAACAAATGAATGCATTTACATTTCATTAATCACAGGAACTACATGCAAGTATCAACTAAAAAGTGTTTTATAATAAAATTGTACTCAATTTATTAGCCTATTTGAAAATGCACACATAACATCTTCCACAACCGACATCTCTTCTGCATTGTCAGCTCTTTTGCACCATGAGCAAATACTTCATAAAGGAGAAACATATTGTGCAAAAGTTCACAAAACATAGCGTGTCTTTTGACATTTCTAGCTCTTTGTTTATGAGCTGACATCATTCCTCCAGTGCATCTCGGCCCTTTCAGAACCGCTCCAGGCTCAAACTCAAACGTCTCTTATAGCACTGCAGCTTAAATCCCGCTCCTCCAAAGTCTACTGCTGCTGCTGCCCGACGGTAATGAGAAACCCAACATAATTAATACAAATGGAATGTTTAATGCAATCTTTCCATTTCAAAGAAAGTCCTCGGGCGTCTTTGCCAACCAGCGCTGAATTCCACTTTCTCGCATTGTTCCTTGGGCAAACAATCACCGAGGTTGGCTTGGACAGATCAGACTCCATTAGCGCGAGTGGATTCGGTAACAAAGCGGAGGACGGACTGACGCAAACATGACCTGCATTAAACAGACAAACAAATGGAAAAAGATGAGTCGCGGAGTAACAGAAGAGCGAGGACCAAAGAGAGAAGAAGAAGAAGCAGCAGTAGAAATGGTGGACAATGGGAAGGAAAGACAATTAAACGGGAATACAGAAGTGGTTTTACTGTAAATGTAATATAGGTAATGGATTGGATTGGGGATTGGAAAGTGGCTCCAAGTGAAAAACAGTGCCAAAAGCATTTCTGAACACAATTCAAATGTATTATTCACTATCATTTGGGTTGCACACTGCAGTGGTTTGGGAAAGATCAGTTTTAAATATGTGGTCAAACTGAAATGTAATAATGCACCATTTATGTCATAAACTAGCTCAGTGGTTTCATACCTTTTTTGTGCATATATATTTCCTACTACTTTTATAACTTGACCCACTCACCCCAAACATTTCTGGAAACTCCCTGCAATGTCACCACTCCAGGTTGAGAACCACTGCACTAGTACTTTCTAAGTGCGAGTTTTGTGCAAGTCGGTACCCACAAGACTTAAAACTAATGCACCCTGGTACACTGACTCGGAGTTAAAGCGGACACACGTCCAGGGCTCACGCTTATCTGCGGAAAGAGTCCGTACACAGTCTATTTTTTCCCGGAGACTGCAGTGGTCTGATGCGTCTTTTAGGTCGTATGCTAACAAACGTCACACCGGAATCCCATCTGAATCCAGTACATCTTGGGCAAACCCAGATTGTAGTGGACAGGAGCTAGTAGGGATGGGTATCGAGAGCCGGTTCTACTTGGGAACCGGTTCTATTTTTAGCAATCCACTGGAATCGTTAGTCTCCTCTCTTATCGATTCTTCTTATCGATGCCGCTTTGGGCCGCTGGGCCTTTAAATACTGCGTAAAACTTCAACCTCACGCTGGGCTGTTACATTCGGTTTCATTACAAGCACAAGTTTTAGCTTTGGCAAAGCCTAAGTCTCTCACTAATTCACGTGGATACAGCCGCGTTTACGTACAGCGCGCACAGGAAAGAGAGAAGAAACGGAGACAATATGTACGTGTACGTGTACGCGGCTCACACACCAGCGCCGTGACAGGTAAGCTTCCTCCATTAATATGAATGTTTGAAGGATAGGCGCGTGCATCTACCGTCAGCTGGGGGGGTATAAACTCTTTCTTTCCGCGCTCCTAATGTACACTTTGTGCGTATATGTCTCCCCCAGAGCACTGGCTGCGATCCGTCTCTTCTCACTTTCTACTCCTCCGTCTCGCTTAGAGAGTCCCACGACTGTCAGCAAGGTCAGCCCGAAAGAATAAATGTCCGGCGACTCGGAGCGCGCCAACAATTTTCCGTCATGCTGAAGCGAGCTGTGTCCCCTCCT
>JBBPFD010000198.1:0-35000 GCA_038363315.1 Mugilogobius chulae | reverse complement strand
AGAGAGGGAGGGAGGAGAGACGGAGGAGAGAGAGAAGAAGAGGAGGAGAGGAGGGAGAGAGAGGGAGGAGAGGAGGAGGAGAGGGAGAGAGAGAGAAGGAGAGAGAAGAGGGAGAGAGGAGAGTGTGCAGCCACAACAAGCCAGCACTGTGACCTCCTCGCTCTCTCTCTCTCTCTCACTGTTTAGCTCTTTTCCTTTCTCCCGTCTCTCTCTCTCTTCTCTCTTACCTTCTATCTGTCTCTCTCCACTTTCCCTCTATATTTCTTTCTCTCTGCGTCCTCTCTCTTTTTCTCCTTCCTCTCTATTGCTCTCTTACTCTCTTGTCCTCTTTCTATCGCTCACTGTCTTCCCCTGTTACGCCCTTTTCTCTCCTACTTCTCCCTCTTTCTCTCTCTCTAACTCTCTATCCTGTCTTCCTCCCTTTTTCTCCCTGCTTCCTCTCTCTCTCTTCTTGCTCTTTCCCTTCTCCCATCTCTCACTCTCCCTTCTCTCTCTATCTTCTATCTTCACTCTCCCTCTCTCTGCTTCTCTATTGCTCTTTTACTTTCTCATCTTCTTTTCTACCACTCACTCTCTTCCTCTTCTCTCACACTCTCTTCCTTACTTTTCTCTCTCCTTTCACTCTCTCTGGCTTTTCCTTTTCCTACCTCTACTCTCCCTTCTCTCTCTTACCTTTTATCTGCCCCCCCCCCTCTCTCTCTTTCCTCTATGCTAATTTGCTCTCTCTCCTATTTCTAACTCCTTCTCTTTTCTCTCTCTCTTTTTCTTTCCCACTTCTCACTCTCCCTTCTCTGCCTTTTCTCTCTTTCTTTCTCTCCTCTCACTATCTTCATTCCCATGTTTCTTTTCCCTCTCCCTCCCTTCTCTATTGCTCTCTTACTCACTCCCTCTCTTCCTCTTTTCTACCTCTTCTCTACTCTTCTGCTTCTCTCTCTCTCTCCTTTGCTCTTATTACCAGACCGTCATGTCGCTCACTTTCCCTCGGGTTTCTCGGTGTGACACGCAGAACGACCAGAGTTAAGCCCAGGGTTTTTTCCCAAAGACACGAGTCAGATCGGAGCCGGAGGAAGTGATCTGTCTCTGTTCTTCTTCTACTGCTGCTGCCGTCGAGAATCATCAAACTTACACTTTTTACAATTTTAAAGAGTGTTTAAAGGTGCACTGCGTAAGTTTAAACGCTCAAAGTTGTGATATAACAAATACAGTTCGTTTGCCGTGATAGCTTGTAAACTTACTGAGGTTGTCTCTATAAGCCTCATAAATGTGACTGTATTATCAAATTATTTGTATTTATTTCGCATAAACTATTTGTTTTGCTGTTTTACATCAGACGAATGTTGTACATTGAGTTTAAACTAAATCAATTTTTAAAAAAGTTAAGTCAATATCGAGTAAATACAACCATCTACTGTCACAACAAAGACATCTACTGTGCAACACATAGAAGACAAATAACAGACCTGCTGCTAAAACAGTAAAGCAAAGAAACTCAGACATGGCGGCAACACAGTTAGCGCTCTGGCCTCATGGCAAGAAGGTCCTGGGTTCGACTTCTATGTGGAGTTTGCATGTTCTCTCTGTGTCTGCGTAGGTTCACTACAACCTACAACTAAAACATGTCCAATGTGCCTCCCCTCCCCTACCCAAGACTACAGATGGAAATGAGCTGTAAGATACAATCTGGTACAAGCATCTCTGCCATTTTGCTTAATGTAACATGTACATTGTCCTTAATAAACATTACCTTACATGTTTTTGAGAATGTCAGAATCTCTGAACTGCGCTGGAGTCAATGGGACACTCATTTGGTGATTATATAGATTAGAAGGTAAACACTCAATTAAATACCAAAGTCTCTAATCTAACTCTCTATTTCTAACTTTTGGAGTTTGCAAACTTGTCAATCAGTCAAAAATAACAAATAAAATAGTCGGCATCTACATTTTCGTAATAACTGTTTTGATTTTTACCTGAGAAAACATTCTGCAGAAACGTCTCAACAAGAGACTTTTAAGATTCAGTTGAATAATAATACCCCAAACCTACCTTCAAATATTGAAATTTGTAATCACAACGCAATTAGTGACAAAAAAATATGACTTACAGTCTAACAGAGGATTTTTGTTTATCAACACGGGCGATGTGCGCACCCTGCCTATAGAAAGAGTCTCTGCTCATAGACACAAACAGTGGAAACAAGTCGAAACAGCTCTGTTGTCAGTAACTACAAGAGTTTATCTGTGTGAAAACAAAAGTTCTGCTGCTAAAGCAACATTTGTGAATGACCCTTAGAAGTTACATTCAGGTGAGTGAGAAAGACGGTGAGAAAAACACTGTCTCAAGCTTCAGGCGACAGACGTCTGTCAGATCAGTTCAGACCTGATCCAAACAGCTGCTCTCGTCCCATTTCGTTGTTTAATTCAAACAAGTTTCCCCATGTAAACAGATGGAGATGAGCTCTTTCTGCATAACGCATGTGCAGTAGGGTGGAAAGTGATCCTCTATACCACAGGTGTCAAACTCAAGGCCCGGGGGCCAGATGCGGCCCTCCACCTCATTTCATGCGCCCTCAAGTTCTTATAAGGTTTACTTTAATTTTATATTAGTGCCAGAAGTAATCTGGATGTCTTAACCTAATGAAACAATTGGTCTGAAACGTAAAGAGTAAGTCATTTTTCAGACTAATGCAGATGTATTTCAGTTTTTTGTCACTTCAATAAATTTACAAATATCAAATTCAACTATTATTTGTTTCATGTCAAAGATTAGTAAGGTTAATTTCAGTTACAACCGGCCCTTGGAGGACAAACACGATGCTAATGTGGCCCTCTGTCAAAATGAGCTTGACACCCCTGCTCTATACAGACGCCAAAATTGGAGAAATGTAGATATGCTTTCTTGTGCAAACTAAAAGTCACACTGCTGCCTGTTGCACAAGCTGCAGACGCCCAGGAGAGGTACAAATGAAACTTTTCCAGCGTACACAACATTACAAAAATCTACACGAGCCTGGATTATTATGAAGTTGTACTGATGCCCTGCCTTGTTCACAGCTTGCACACGTCTACATCCTTCAGCCACGTTTGCTGCTCTGACAGGAAAGTGCAGAAGCCCGGGTAAGTCTGTGTCACTAAAGTGCTCACGCAGCTCATGTCGTGTGTCTCCTCAGCGCTGCACAAACTGTATGGATCCCTCTGTCTGCCTCCGCTCAGCATTCTGCCTCTGTCAGGACTGACTCTACCAATGTACATGCACGACTCAAACACTGCAGACACGAGGAAACACTGTTCAATCTGGAGAAGCAAACATCTTGTATTTTTATGTTTACAACAGCCTCTCTTAACCAATCACTGCGTCCGAACTCATCAGGTACAGAATTAAAGATGCAGAATCAAACTCTAAGTTAATATTTGACTCATGGTGAAAGGAGAAGAACATATACAGTCTGATATCTCTACTCTAACCCAAACCCTTCATCTCTGTTTGGCCGATTGTACTTCCTGCTTTGAGAACTGTCTGCAGACCTGGCGCTGGAGTGAAATGAGATTGAGAGGAGGCACTAGGTGGTGGCAGCCTCACAGACCATTGGTCAGTAAAACCATGTAGCAGACATCGAAAAAATGTATCTGATTGACAGACATGGTTTAACACCAGTCCCAGTAGGGCTGGGCGATATGACAAAGATTGCATATCACAATTTTCTTGAAACTATATCACGATTTCGATTTTATCACGATTTACAGATTTATTTTGAGCGGAAAAAAAAAAAAACCCTCTGATTCTTGGATTGTATTTACAATCACATCTTTGGGAAATCATCATATTGTGATTCACAGATTTTTTGTGCTATGCAGTTCCGTACTGAAAACAGACACATTTTGACAGTCTGTTTCTGTTAGTCAGCCACTGTAAAACGTTAAATAAGTTAAAAGTTCATTTTCAATCAGAAAATTGTGAACTTTCTTCTTTTTCATTTGCCTTCAATTACATCATTAAGGCATTATGAATAAGTTTAGAGAAATCATGATGAAATCAATATGGTTTTAAGAAAATTATGATCCAAATCTTATTGAACACCCATATCTGCTTGTTCAAAAAGTTCTCACTCTATTGTGATTTGTTACATTCAACATTCAAAGTATGACAAAGCTCGACCAATAGGAAATGTGGATGAGAAATGTAATCCCTAATTGAACAGACAGAAGGATTACATTGAGAAAAGGTGAATCACGATGTGCCGATTTCACTAAAAAGCAGATTGTCACTGGCATAAGCTCATGATTCGATTTTTATCACGATATTGCCCAGCCTTAAGTCCAGTGATCATAGATGCGGCGCTGTGCTTCAATGGCTTTTGCTCACTAGTGTTTGTTGCCATATTGGCCGTTAGCTTAAGTATGTAATACTAAGTGTTGCCAGATTTTCAGAGAGAGAGAAGCGACCTCAGTCCTTCAATAAAAAGTTGATAAAGGAATTTATTAGTTGTAACATTGTGGGATTTTGCCATATCATGTTTTTTTCTCATTAATAATGACTTTTAGACATGAAAACATGCTAAAAATCTATGTTTCAGTTATAAACATTGATATATTTTAATAAATCAAACATGAAAAATTGCTATGCTTCATTTCTTTCATGAATTAAAAGTGCCAAAAGTTGCTACAAAGAGTTGGATTTGGAAACTCTGAGACTAAGAATAATATAGGTTAGAAAAAAATAATCTATATTTGAACAGACAGATGCATCAAATAGAGAAAAAGATATCACAATGTGACGATTTCATCAAAAAAGCAGATTGTCACAGAGATGAGCTCACAATTAAATTTTAGAAAGCGCTTCCCAGTGAGGTGGTTAAACTGCCCCGTCCCCACTCAGTGATAGTTAACAGCCCTGGAGCAGCTCAGAGGCGAAACCACCCAGACACAGAAAAGCCATGCGGGACTCAAACCTACAAACCTTTTGCTATGAGCCTAGAACGCTACTCTGTGCCACCAAAAGTCTACAGGCTGTTGGACATGCACAGTTGTGTTTGTCTTATTATTTTTTGTGTGACAAACTTGAGCCGAGTGAAGCTGAACGGAGTCGAAATCCTGACCATTCTGACCAATCAGAGCGAGAGTTACTGAGTGAGCAGCGGTAGCCAAAGCTAAAGCTTAAAAACCTGTTTAACACAAAACTAAAGATTTTAAAAAAGACTTTTGAGCCCGAAAGAAGTGAAAATAGGTAAGAATAGCTGACCGTTCTTAAAGTTGTAGAAGGTGTTTCTGCTGAACGTGAGCCGTTTGTGTTTGCATTGCGTTCAAGGGAACAATTGCTTTCCAGCCTGTAGAGCAGGAGTGTCCAAACTTTTGTGTCCGTTAAGTGAATCATTCAACATTTTGCATTTGACCTAAATTGAATGAACTGCCATATGTTTAATAAAGCAATAAACATTCTGTTTTAGCTTGTATAACATCAGCATGTTTGTTATTTTTACTTTGATAGAAGAATTGCTCAAAATTGACATTAAATACTGTACTTTTTATAATTTGGGCCAATCTAGCAGAAAGTCTGAGGGCAAAAAATAAAAGAAATAGGCTAAATGGTCGCATTTAGCCCCCAAAGTCTACGTGTATTGTCCATGAAATCATTAACAAAAGCCACTTTTATCATGTTTACGAAAGGATAGAATAAAACTGAATACAAACTATAGCAACCAGTCAATATGAGAATGTTTTTTTACACCATCACTCAATCCAAGATACAATATTTTAGGATTTAACCAAAAATCTTAAGGTTAGCAAGCTTGATTATAGAAAGAAATTAACAATGACTAATAACTATGAACAGACCAAACTAGAAGCATATCTACAGTAACAAGGAACCAGGCAGAGAACACTCGACGAAACAGAGGTAAACAATCTGACTACAAACTTCACGTCTTTACCTCCAGAAGCAAAAGAAGAAACTTTGTCAAAGTTTGTGATGATTGTGAGTGTGACCTGCACTGTAAAAAAATATAAAGTAGTTTAACTTAAAAATGTAAGTACAATTTCTGCTTTAAAGTTTTATGTCGATTCAACTCATGTTTATTTGTCTGATATTCTTTCTCTCTCACTCCTTTATCCCTCTATCCCGCTCTCACTCTCATCTGCCTTTCTTCTCTCTCCTCTCTTGCGCTCTTTCTTTCTCACTCATTTCTCTCCTCTTGTTCTTTCTCTCCTTTCTTCTCTCTCCTTTTACCTCTCTTCTTTCTCTCTCTCCTCCCCCCTCTCTCCCCTCCTCTTTCCTCCTTTTCTCTTTAACTCTTTTTCTCTCCCCACCCCCATCTCTCTCTCTCCATCCTCTCTTTCATCTGTCTCTCTCTCTATTTCTCTCTCACTCCTTTAACCTTCTATCCCGCTCTCACTCTCATCTGCCTTTCTTCTCTCTCCCTCTCTCTTGACTTTCTTTTGCTCCTCTCTCCTCCTTTTCTCTTTAGCTCTCTTTCTCTCCTCTCTTCCTCTCGTTTCCTCTTTCTCTCCTTCCTCTCTCTCTCTCTCTCCTCCCCCTCTATCCCCTTTTCTTTTCCTTTTTCCCTCCTCTCTCTCCTCCTTTTCTCTCTAACTCTTTCTCTCCTCTCTCTCTTCACCCCATCCCGACACCTTTCTCCCCTTTCTCTTTTCCTCTCCTTCTCTCCTCTATTCCTCTCGCTCCCTCTTTCTTTCTCTCCTCATCTCTCTCTCCTCTCTCTCTAACTCTCTTTCTCTCTGTAATTCTTTTTCTCTCTCTCTAACTCTTTCTCTCTCTCTTTCTCTCTCTCTCTAACTCTCTTCCTCTCTCTCTCTTTCTCTCTCTCTCTCTTTCTCTCTCACTCTCTCTCTCTTCCTCTCTCTCTCTCTCTGTAACTCTTTCTCTCTCTCTAACTCTCTTCCTCTCTCTCTTTCTCTCTCACTCTCTCTCTGTTACTCTCTTTCTCTCTCTCTCTCTAACCCTCTTTCTCTCTCACTCTCTCTCTTTAACTCTCTTTCTTTCTCTCTCTCTCTGTAACTCTCTTTCTCTCTCTCTCTCTCTCTTTCTCTCTCTCTCTCCTCTCTCTCTCTCTCTTACAACTTAAAAATCTCAGTTTTTTGCCTCACATTGGTAAGTTACATCAACACAAATATTCAAGTTCATTTAACTCATCGACTGTATTTTTTTTTTACAGTGATGGAGCTTTCAAGAGGAACTTAAACATCCCCGTCCTCGTCTCTATTTTAACAAGTTTAATGTTGCAGAGAGCTGACCTTCAAAGACGGAGGTGACCCGAACCCCCGGCTGTGACAGAATGAAGTGTAAACGCACAGTGGCACCAGCAGGGGGCATCCGCAGCGCCTCCCGTGGCTGATTAGGACAGCAGGAGGAGGAGGGTTATTTTTAGTCAAATATCATTGGTATGTTTTTTTTTTTTTATACTTTATTGTGTCATAATTATAATCTCTGTTTTATATGAGATAGGCAAAAAGAAAAAAGACACTTTTTTTTTCCTCCACCCATGTGCTCAGTGCAGTAAAACAATAAAAAAAGTAAAAGTAAATGCACAAAAAAAAAAAAAAAAAAAAAAAAAAAAACATTAAATAATACAATTTAAATAATAAACAGGTCAGTAACTGTTACATTCATAATGATATGAAATCACCAAACAAACAAAAAAATAATAATAACAAATTCGTAAATAATAATAAAAAAATAAAATAAAATAAAAATATAAAATAAAATAAATTTAATTTAAGACAGACACTATACGTTTACTCATTTTGTGTCTGCTCAACAGATAAGCTTTCAGATTCTACTTTGTTCCTTAATTACTCCCTTTATTCATAGTAATACTTCCAATAGTTAATTTTGTCTTATTTATATTTATGTATTCCAAAGATTAAACTGCCCTATATACATTTACATATTTGTTATTTATAATAATATTTTACTTAGTACTGTCAAGCGATTAAAGAATAGGGAGATTAATTAATTATGATCTGTAATTTAGTCTAATCAATCCACCCTTAATCTCACCCAAAAATTGCCGAGAAAAGCACCCAACCCAACTGTCCCTGTTTTGTTTTCACTCAATTTAATCAACTACTTTATTGTTTCAGATGGAAAATATTAATATATTGCGAAAATGAAGGCTTTAGGAAGTCTTTTGTTGCTAAGTTGTCAAGTTGAACAACCCTCATGTCACTCCGCAACTCGCAGATGGGAAAAATAATGTTAAAGATTTCAAAATAGACTAATGCGATCAAGAAAATTAACTCAATTAATATGTCTGTAATTAATTAATCTCACTTAATACACTAATTTGACTCCCCTAATTTTACCATCTATATTTAATTGGTCTTGGTAAGTAGATCACTTATATGGAAAGACAATTCAAACTCAGAACTTAGTTCCGTTTTCTCTTGCTATATTTATTATTATACACAGCCCACTTTTTTTCCAATAAATACATTTTACCTTTAGTCTTATGAAGAAACTCCTCCATGCAATAAAATTTGTGAATAGATTCTATCAAATTGTTTAAACTTGGTGATTCACTCTTTTTCCAACATCTAGTTAGCTCTTTTATTGCAATGGTTCGCACCACCCAGAAAATGTAATCTTGTTCCTTAACTAAGTTTTTTGGTTGTAAACCAAGCATGAGATGTTGTTGCTCCAGGTGCACACTTTTCCCACATACTTGTTTTATGAGATTAACAACTTCAATCCAATATTCTATTATTTCGGACATGAATAAAAGATATGTACTAAATCTACATTCTCTTCCCCACAGTTCCTCCAGCAGCTTTGAGTACGATGTGTGTATTTACTAATGGCCAGTGGTGTTTGGAAGTATCGGATTAAGATTTTCCATGAGTATTCCTGCCAGTATGGGGATTTCATAAAGGCATAGATATTTTTACAACCTAGTCTCCACTCCTCTCCTTCTATTGTTACTCCCAGATCTTTTTCCCAAGCTATTTGGCATTATTTTCAAAGTTCTTGTTATCATTTAAAATTTTATATATTTGTCCTATTAAATTCTTAAAACTGCGGTTATTGTATACTTTTATTATATACCCAATTATGGGATGTAGATCTTGACTTAACCGAGATTTTTCTTTGACATAGCTTCTGGCTTGGAGATACCTATAAAAGTGATTACTAGGAAGATTATAATTTTTCGATAAGTTTTCAAAAGATTCGACTATTTTATTTTTATAAAGTTTATGAAACCTTGTTAGTCCTTTACTTCTCCAGATTTTAAAGGTATTGTCTATACGATTGGGAGTGAAGTCTGGGTCTGAACAGATTTCTCTAAGGCAGATGGTATCTTCTGGTTTTATTTTTAAAGTTCTGCAAACTCGTTGCCAGATCTTAAAAGTATTATAAGTAGTGTAAGTATGATTTCTGCCCATTTTCACCGTGTGGCTAGAGAAAATGAGGGAGCTGATTGAGTCCACTAAACCAGATTCTATCACTTTCCATTTAGGATTTATATTAGCATTCATCCATGTTAAGATACCTTTAACTTGTGCTGCAAAATAGTAAAAATACAGGTTTGGCAAACCCAGTCCTCCCTGCTCCTTTGGTTGTTGCAGTAATTTTAGTTTTACCCTTGGTTTCTTGTCATCCCAAATAAACTTTCTTAGCATACTATCCCAAGTTTTGAAGCGTGAATTAGGTATGTACAAAGGTAAATTTTGATACAGAAATAAAAAGCGGGGAAGTACATTCATTTTAATAATTGCAACCTTTTCAAATATTGTAAGTGGCACAGTTTTCCACCTCACAAAATCCTGTTTTAAAGAATTTTCCAAAGCGATATAATTGCATTTATATAGATCCTCCATATTGTTGGGAATAGAAATTCCTAGATACTTAATTTTTTCTTGATCCCATTTTAACTTTATCTTTCTTTTAAATTCTGCTTGAAGTTTGCAATCTATTGCTAAGGCCTCGGTTTTATTTAAATTTAGTTTATAACCTGAAATTTTCCCATATTTTTGTATTTCCTCTAATAATTCTGGTAAAGATTTACACACATCCGTTAAATAGACTATTATGTCATCAGCGTATAACGCAAGTTTGTGCTCTTCGTTATTTATTGTGACTCCCCTTATGATTGTATTTCTCCTTATACTTTCGGCTAGTGGCTCTATACACAATGCGAAAATTTGGGGCGATAAAGGATCGCCCTGTTTTGTTCCCCGATTCAACTGAAAAACTTCGGATAAGGACCCATTCACTCGCACCCTAGCGTTTGATTCCGTATACATTCCCCTTATTAATTGAATGAATTTTTTGTGAAAACCATATTTCTCCATGACTGCAAAAAGAAAGGGCCAGGACACCCGGTCGAAGGCCTTTTCGGCATCTAATGTTACTGCTAACATTTCTTGTTTTGTTTTTTTAATATAGTCGATAATATTGAAAGTGCGGCGAACATTATCGCTTAGAAGTCTGTCCTTAATGAAGCCAGTTTGATCCAAGTTTATTATGCATGGTAAAATGTCCAAAAGCCGACTGGCCATTATTGCAGTAAATAATTTTTGGTCTGAGTTTAAAAGTGATATTGGTCGATATGATGAGCAGTATTTAGGATCCTTCCCCTCTTTGGCTATAACAGTTATAATTGCATTCTTCCAGGTGCCTGGCCATGTTCCTTTTTGCAGTATCTCATTGAACACTCTACCCAGGACCGGTAAAATTAAACTTTTAAACTCTTTATAAAATTCATATGTGAACCCATCAGCTCCAGGGCATTTCCCTAATTTGCCTTTCTCAATAACTTTTGAGATTTCTGCCTGAGATATGGTTTTAATCAGAGTATTATTTTGATTTTCACTGATATTTGTAAGGTTCAGAGGCTCCAAGTAATTAGAGGCCCGGTCTACTTCTATATCTTCTGGGCTGTACAGTTTCTCATAATATTTCCTGAAGCAAGACAAGATTTCACTTCTTCTCCTTTTTGGTACACCGTCTTCATCACTCACTGTTTCTACTGTTGCTTTTTGCCTCTGCCTTTTAATTTTAGTTGCCAATATTCTTTGAGCTTTGGGGCTATTGTCATGGAGAATGTGTTTGCCTAATGTTGTATTTTTTTCAAGGTTCTGTATTACAAGTTTTTCTAATTCTTCATTTACTTCTTTTATTTGTTTCTTTATAACTTCATTACTTACATTATCTTTGATTTCTTGTAATTTCTGTAATTTCTCTTGCAGTTGAATTTCTTTCTGTTCTCTTTGTCTTTTCTTCCATGATGCATATGAGATAATTTTACCTCTAAGAGTAGCTTTTGCTGTCTCCCATAGCGTGATGGGATTTATTTCTCCATCATCGTTAATCTCAAAGAAAAACTTAATACTTTGTGTCATTGTCTCTTTAAATTCGTTGTCCAGTAGTAGAGAGTTGTTAAGTCTCCAAATTGTATTCTTAGATTCACTGTGTAAATTCAGCTCCATAATGACTGCTGCATGGTCTGCTAAGATCATGGGAACTATTTCACACTTAACAATTTTAGATAAGTCCTGTTTAAACATAAAGAAATAATCCAACCGGGAAAAAACTTTATGTGCATTAGAGTAAAAAGTAAAGGTTGTTTTGTGTGGATGGAAACATCGCCAGACATCCATGAGACCCAATTCTATTTTTGCTGCCCTTAATATTTTAGCTGATTTTTCAGATTTATGTTTAACTTTACTTTGGGTGTCTTTTTTGTGATTCATTACTAAATTCAAATCTCCACCCATTATTATTAATCCTTTAGCCTCGGTTATCAGAAGGTGAAGAATTTTTTTAATTAAAACCACGCCCTCTCCTGGTGGGTTGTAAACATTAATTAATGTTATTACTTGGTCATCTATACTACCGCTTACAAACACAAACCTTCCCTCTTTATCCCGTATACATTTCACTTTAGTAAACATTAAATCGTTCTTAATAATCACAGCTACTCCTCTTCTAGCACTTTTGTGGGAGGATGAAAACACCTGGGCATCCACTAATTTTCCTATTTTTTTATGTTGTCCTTCATCAAGATGCGTTTCTTGTAGGAAGATAATATCTCCTTCTTTTTTTAACTTCTGTAGTATCCTTTTTTTTTTAATTGGGTTATTGATCCCATTGACGTTTATTGTTAAAACTTTTAAGACCGCCATATTTAGATAACAAGTGTTTTACTATTTCCAAGACCTTTAGTTGATATAACACAAATATAAAAAACGACGAAATAAACAAAACTTAGTGAACGTGCCCTCTTACTTCCCTGTAGACTTCCAATCATTGTAACCTCTACATGGTTACTTACCAAAATCCACATTGTTGTTAATTTGTGGAAAAAAGAAAATATCTCAGCCATTGTACCACTATGGCTGAAGTGGGACCAGATATAGTCTCACTTTGCAATGGGCAAGCTGCCAGATTGTTGTTTTATTTTTTTTTCCCCAAAAATGACCCCCTTTTGCCCCTATTTTGTTCCTCCCCTTTACTACCTTAATTTAAAGTGTTCCACCTTATATAAATTAATATAAACTCATATAAAAAAAAAAAAAAAAAAAAAGTTATAGTTTGTTTATGAAAACAAATTATCATTTTCTCCAGAAATTAAAATAGAAGGGAAAAAAAAAAAAAAAATTAAATTAAAAATAAAATAACTAAGCAAATAAAAAAGTAAATAATAATTACAACAACTGTAATAATCATCATAACTACTATAAAACAAACCGTAATATGAGAAATAAAATAAATAAATAATAGGAAGGGAAAAAAAAAAAAAAAAAAAAAAAAAAGCACTGCAAGTTGGGTGAGACCAAATATTATTACTACTGATAGTTAACCAAAAATTAGAAGTAAATAAATAAGTAAAATAATAATACCAATATAGTAAAAATAATAATAACAACAGTAGTATAAATAAATAACTCATTAGGCCTATATCCAGGATTCCAGTCTGTTTCATTTGAACACATTTATTTTATTTAACTCCAGTTCCCTCCAAAGAATAATGTAGGCAGTAAAAGGGGATTCAACATATTTTCCATTGTCAAAGGGATAGACCCCAGGTTGAATCCCTCATGAAGAAAAATTTACGTCATACCTTAAGGTCTATTTATTTTTCGTTTCTCATTTCTCCGTCTCTGATGAAGTCCGTTGCTTCTCATAATGTGGCCTAAACTTCACCGGGTGGTCCGAGTGGAGGCTGGGGTGCGTCGTACCTGTGGCTCCATCTCGTCTTCACGCTCCAGGATACCTTTGGCACGGAGGTGCGCTGCGGCCTCCTCCGGGGTGTCGTACGTCTCCGGATTTCCATCGAAGAAGACTCGCAGTCGAGCTGGGAATATTATATGTGATTTCAGATTTTTCTCTTTCAAAATCTTTCTCATTTGAGAGTATCTGCTTCTTTTCTTTTGAATCGTGTTCGAGAAATCTTGGTTGAAGTAAATGCGGCTTTCTCCAATCCGAATGTCTTTTTTAGACCAGGCTGCGTGTAGAACTTTTTGTCGTGTATTCCACTGGATGAACCGGACCACCAGGGACCTAGGCACGGCTTCTCCTGACGCGGAGCCCTGCCCCAGAGACCGGTGAGCTGCAGCAATCTGTATCATTTCAGGTGGGATGTCCAGTTTCTCTGTTAGTAGGGATGTGATAAAACCTACCGGGTCATTTCCCTCTAGACCTTCTTTCACACCGTAAATCCGTATATTGTTTTGTCTGGATTTGTTCTCAAGATATTCGACTTTTTCGGACATTTCTTTGTGTTCTTTTGTCAGCTTAAGCAGCATCGAGGTGTTAACGCACTCTCGTTCTTCCAACAGGCGTATTCTTTCCTGTGCCTCGCCAATGCTCGTTTCAGCCACTTTTTGACTGTGGCGGATCTCTTTTACGTCGTGTCTGATTTGTTTCATTTCCGTAGAAATGTTCCCAAAATCTGTACGTATCCCTTCGATTTGTTTGGAAAGGTCCGTTTTGAAGTCAGTTAGCATTGATTTAAGGCTTTCCTCCAAGGTGCTCACGTCCATTGTTGCTTTGTTTGGTGCGTGGCTTTTCTTGGCCTTCTTTTTAGTATTGAAGTGTTGCGTCTTTGAACCGGAGCGCAGGTTCATCAGAAGTTTTTCGAAGTATTTGTTTAAACAAAGTTGTCACATAGTATCTTTGTTTTATGAGGCAAACTTAGGGCTTTTTGTCGAAGCTTCCTCAGTGCGGCATGAGAGCCTGCGTGCAGCGTGCCCGGAAGTCTCCCTTGTCTCCTTGGTATGTTTTAAGAAAGTCCACAAGGAATATTTCATCTTCATTACATGCAAACTGTGTATTCAAAAGTGGTATTTCAAACTAAAACACCACTAGTTAAGATCATTGTTTGGTTGTGTCTGCTGATGATACAACAAATGATACAATGAGGATAAGAAGCCTGTATCTTTCATGAATTTGTTTTCTACAACTTGTTTCTGTTTGGAGCCGTGAGTGACTTTGGGCCGTAGGTGGGGGAACACCCTGGACAATGGCCAACCCATCGAAGGGTTAACACTAAGGAACCGATAACAAGACCCTGTTTCATAACGACCCTGGTGCTGCATCTGAACGATCCACGATTGTTCATACTGTTGTTCAAACAAGCTCTTATCAAACTCAAAGTTATAGAAAAAGAATACAACTTTACTTAACGATAGGTGAATAATTAAATCAAAGCAGACGACTTAGAAATGGAGAGAGGTAAACAAGTGTTTCAGTTTCTCTCAAGACTAACTTTGTAGAATAGGGCTGTAGTCAACCAAAGAAAAGACATGTCCCATCGACCGATTAGTCGACTAAAAAGGGGGCGTGGCTAAAGCTCTGAAACTAAAAAACATAGTTTGATCTGACAAGGAGAAGAGAAAGAGTTAAGACAAAGCGAGAGGAAGAGAAGAAGAAGAGCAAGAGAAAGAGTGAGAGAAAGAGTGAGGGAGGGAGGAGTCAGAAGGAAGAGAGAGAGAGAAGAGAGAGGAGGGTTGAAAAACAGAGTAAAAGAGAGAATGAGAAAGGAAGGAAGAGAGTGGGGAGAAAAGAGAAGGAGAGGAGAAACACAAAGAGAGAGAAAGAGAGAGAGAGAGAAGAGAAGAGAGGGCGAAGAGTAAGAAGACAGAGAGAAGCGAGAGAACGAGGGAGGAGAGCTAGGAGAGAGAGACAGGAAAGAGGAAGAGGAGGAGTAGAGAGGAGAAAAGCAGGAGGATGGAAGAAGAGAGAAAGAATGAGGGGGTGAGAGAAGGAGAAAAAGGAGAGAGAGAGTTAATGACTCACAGAGAAAGAGAAGATGAGAGCAAAAGAGAGAGAGTAACAATAAAGAGTGGGGGACTAGAGAGAGAGAGGGAGAGTGAGAGAGAGAGAAGGAGGAATCAGAGAGAAAGAGAAGTAAACCAACAGCAGGTGGAGAGAGAGGAAAGGGAGAAGAGAAAGAAGACAGAGAGGAGAGAGAGGGAAACAGGGAAGAGAGAGAGAGACAGAAAGAAAGGGATAAGAAAGAAAGGAGAGGGAAGAGTTAGGAGAGAGAGACAGGAAAGGGAGAGGAGAGACAGAAGTGAGGAGGAGTAGAGGGAAAGGCAAAAGCCAGAGGATGGAATAAGAGAATGAGGAGGACAAGAGAAGAAGGAGAAGAGGGGAAAGAGAGTTAGTGACAAAGAGAGATGAAGAGAAGAAGAAGAGCAAGAGAGAGAGGGAAAGAGAAGAAGAAAGAGTGAGGGAGGGAGGAGTCAGAAGGAAGAGAGAGAGAAGAGAGAGAAGGAGAGTTGAAAAATAGAGTAAAAGAGACATGAGAAAGGAAGGTAAAGAGAGAAGGAGAGTGAAAGACAAAGAAAGAAGAGAGAAGAAGAAAGACAGAGAAGGCGGGGAAAGAGACAGAAAAGGAAGAGTGACGAGACAGAGAAGGTGAGGAGGAGTAGAGAGAAGAGAAAAGCAGAAGGATGGAAGAAGAAAGCAAGAGCGAGGACAGCAAAAGAGAGAGACAGAAAGAAAGAGACAGAAGGAGGAATGAGAGAGAAACAAGTAAACCAACAGAAGGAGGAGAGAGGGAAGATTGAGAGAAAGAGAGAGAGAAGGAGATGGGAAAGAGAGCGAGAGAGAAGAGAGAGAAAAGGAGAGAGGAGAGGAGAGGGGAGGGGTGAGGAGGAGTAGACAAAGAGAAAAACAGGAAAATGGAATAAGAGAGAGTGAAAGTGAAAGTTACTGCCAGAGAGAGAGGGTTAAAAGATGGAGAACAAGAGAGAGAGAGAGTGTGAGAGAGAAAGAGAGGGAGAAGAGAGAGAGAGAGAAAGATAAGAGAGAGAAAAATAGTGTTCAAAACCAAAACAATCCAAACTAAGCACAATAGTCCTTTTATAGCTTGTTTTTAGAGCCACAGAAACCAGTTTCTTTCCAACCGAGCTGCTCCCAACTGAATTCGTTTGACTCGTTTGACCTCTGACCCCTGTTTATTGATCCGCCCACTGCAGTATTTCCCCAGAGCGCCCCTGGAGTCTCAGGCGCGTCACGTACATTAAGCCTGCGTGTCCCTCTGCCGGAGCCACACTCAGATTCTCTCTCTCTCTTTCTCTCTCTCTCTCTCTCTCTCTCTCTCTCTCTCTCTCTCTCTCTCTCTCTCTCTGTTCCTGACGCTGCACAGCTGGAGGACACATAATGTAATGAGACAGAGCCGGGGTCGAAGGTCGCGCTCTGACCCTGAGGCGTAAGCGGCGCGCCACGACCTCGCCGCAGATGGACGGAGGAATTTAAGCGGTTTTCGGACTGAATGGCGATGCAGGGATTTGTATTAAGAGATGAAACGAGTTAATTGCAGCTGTAGAAGTGAATGTGGCGATGTGTTTCCCACGTCAGGAAGTGAGTTAGAGCGATAGCAAAGGAAATGACGCAGGGGAAATAATCAAAGTGACCTTGTCTGATATGCTAATGCCGTAGAAATGCTTCAAAACAAGTCTGGATGATTTATGGACTTTATAAACAGCAGAAGATGTCAGAGATCGAACTGTGACAGATCAGGAACATTTCCACTACAAAAACTATTAATCTAGACTTGCTTAAAATGACTTGGAATCAGAATTTTAACTGGATAAGATGTAATTGCTTGTGTAATGTAGAATATTTCATGGGTTTCAAGAACAAATAATTAGTCTTAAAATAAGAAGCAATGTCTTTAAACCAGTTCGAAGCATTTTGAAACAAGGAAAATAATCTATGTCTCTACAATAAATCAAGGTTTAATTTGTCAAAATGCTTAAAATTAGGTTCAAATCTTGAAATTCATTTTTTCCTGTGTAAATAATAGTATTTGATGAGAAAGCAATGCTGGAACAGGATTAAAAATCCCAAATCGCTCGTAACAGAATCAGGTCTGATCTGGCTTGAATTTAAATCAGCAGTGTGAGACATGTGTCTGACAGATGTAAAAACACTACGCGTCACACAAATTAGGTCGGAGTTCTAATTTTTCAGCGTCAATGGCATGGTGGCTGAGCGGATAGCGCTCTTGCCTCACAGCAAGAAGGTCGCGGGTTCGATTCCCGCACGGGCCGGGCCTTTCTGTGTGGAGTTTGCATGTTTCTCCCCGTGTCTGGGTGGGTTTCCTCGGGCACTCTGGTTTCCCCCACCAACCAATAACATGCATGTTAGGGTAAATCCTCCAGCTACGGTGGTCCTGACCAAGCCTAGCAACAAATCTGGAGATGGGTCCCTGCTCCTGAGGAGATGCCCCAGAGGCTTTGAAGGATCCAGGGTCAAATGCAGAGGACAAATTTCCCTACGGGGACAATAAAGTGTACCTTAACCTTAACCTACCGGACTTTTTAGGAGAAACACAGAAAAACAACTGCTTCCGATGCTCTTTCAAAATACGTCAACTACAAAGATTACAGCCACTCAGGAATCCCGCACACTGACTGTGAGGCGAGTTTGGTGCAAGACAAGTTTCTTGTGAAGTGTCTTGTGCACCAGTTCCAGTCCACTGAGGTTCGTATTTGTCCAAACCAAACAGATTCACGTGGAGTTCTGCAAGAAGACTCGTATTATGACTTGAAAATAACGTTAGACCGCTGCAATATCCAACTCTCTACAGATTCTTTCCGCACACTCGCACGACTCTCGACTGTGCACTCGCACTGCTCCGAGGTCTGTGTACAAGGCTGCATTGGTTTAAACACTTGTACCAAACTCGCACTCAGTGCATAGCAGGAGTAAAACGTGTATGATTAATGGATTAGAACAAGTTTGTTGCTAGTTTAGAATCACATTGCAAACTTTTCCGTGATCAAATAACTTTTTTTTAAATCATGTTCTTATGAGGCTTTTTTCTCCATGAATATGAGTCGGACTGTTATAAACCACGCTACATTTTACAGCTTAGCATGAAACGAACGGGTCTGTGTGTCAGCACTATTCCTCTGTTCACATTCGCCTAGAATGAGCAGTTTTAGCCCTACATGTGTCTGTTTTCCTCCAGGGCTGCTTGTTGCTGCACCTGTTTGTGCATCATTACGCGTGCAAGCGCAAGACGCTTCTAAAAATACACGTTCTGCCTAAGTTACACGCTGCTGCAGCTCCTGGTGTAAATTCAGAGTTGTATTTTTTTAGCCATAATATGTTTAGAATTACTTTTTAAATTGTCATGATTCCAGTGTGAGTTGAGTCATGTCAGTAATCTAACAGAGGTATGCTAAAACATAAACAAGAGCACTTTCTGAATTTTATTGAAGAAAGCCCTGAGACAAATCATTTAACCATGGCAACCAAAAATATGCAGCTACATACTGTATATTCACCTTATTCTGCCTGCTCCACTTTCCTTGACAGCGCACTATTGGTTTGGTTGTGGTTAGCCTAAGTTACATTAGCGAAAATAAACATCAAATAATATGTAAGTAAATGTTTATGTTGTTTTTACTCATGAGCAGGTGTGAACACTGCTTAGCCTGTGTGTCTTTGTCGTGTAAACTAAAAGAAATGTTTGTTTTTCGGTTAAACGTTTGTGACTCCTAAAGAAAGCAAAGCCAAACCGCTCCATCTGCATCGACGAGAAGATAATGCAGGTCCTAATGAGAGCGAGCCGTGGCGGGACGTCGGGTAAAACGCACCTTTCATTTGTGTGTTTCCGCCGCAGCTTTGAAGATGAAGCAACGTGAAGCAAGAGTTTGACATGACGACACTCTCGATGGGTTTACACGAGTGTTCAGCGCAGATACCAACTGAATCAAATAATGTTTACTGCCTGATCATGTGACCGGGTTTAGGGATTACAAATAACAGAGACATTTGCACTTGAACGTGGTTTGGTCCCACTGCAACGACAGTAACATTATCACTATTGGAATCACAACCGAAAACTCTGGATCTGTGCATGAGTCAAGTTATTTCAGTCCTCATACGATAAACATTTCAGTTTCACTTCTAATCAATTCACATTATTTATAAATAAAACATTATAATCTACTGTTTAACCTTGTTCTGACTGCATTCTCTCATCATTAGTTTACTTAGAGTTGTATTAATAATGATTCCTGTATGTTTGAGTACTCTTGTATTGTCCTGCAGCTCAGAAAAGCTCTGTCCTCACCTACCACCTATCTTTGCCCACTTGTCTGTGTTTTTATTAAGATTATTCAAAAGGACGAGACAGAATTTTCACGAGACAAGACGAGCCACGAGATTGGGTCCACGAGATCGAAACGAGACGAGATTTTGAAATAATTTGCATTTATTGTTTCAATTCAGAATTTCAACCCTTTAAGGCACATTACAAAAACATTGACTTTGTTGTTTATTATGTTAGTTTAATATTTATTTTATTAGTTTAGGTTTAGGTTTCATTATGTCTGTCACCTTGTAATCTTATTATTAGTTAAATCATTTGACTGACATTGATCTGCAGCTGCTGACAGGGACCAGGCACAGAAAGAGACAGACTTTTGGACTTTATACAAAGTTACTGATGGCATAGTTCAAAATACTGTATCTCTGTGTGGATCTATTTTAAACTATGTTTAAAAGTGAAAAACACTGCGCTGTTCTCGTGATGTCTGCGTGTGTATTATATACTTATCGAAATAAAAACTGGGACAGAGTTTAGACTGTTTTCTGTAAAGTCTGTGTGTGAAAGAGACTTTTTACTACAGCTGCTCAAAGATACAAAACCATTCATAAAAGCCTATGTATAAGGAAAACTCTCGCGAGACAGTTCTGTACGTGTGTGCACAGTAGGGATGGGACGATATACGATATTATCGTTAATCGCAATAATTAAGGGCCGCAATTAAATAATCGTGGCGTTTTTTCATAATTGTGATCATCGTAATCGCAATTAATCGCAATAAAAGCAGCATGCGCACGCTTGTGGCTTCATAAGAGCATCTACAATCTGACGCTGTGAACCCAGTAAGAAGCTGGATTATGGTTAAACAAAGAAAAGGTTCATGTGTTAAAGTTAATTAATGACTCTGAGACAAAGTTAGTAGATTTTTGCTCAACATTGTAAACATTTGTTTACTTTGAATCATTGCACTTTACGTTTAGCAAATTATCGTGATAAGATCGTTAATCGCGATCATTTTGGTCACAATAATCGTGAGTGCAAATTTTAATTTCGTCCCATGAATAGTGCACAGTATCGTGACAGGTTGATCTCGTCCCATCCCTAATAGTAAAGCATGTGTGGTTTAAAACAGTCACAGAGCCACTTTACAACAATAAACATTACAAATTTAAAATTCTGCTGGTCACATTATTATAGATACAGTCAGGGTCAAAGGCCACACCCACTAACAGACCTCCAAGGAGGAAGTTAACATGGGGATTGAATAAGAACAACAGCTTTATCAGTCACTGCTCAACAACTACACCAACAAATGTGGACTTTAGGAGATATATTGTGTTAAATACAGACAAGTACATTTCTAGAAAAATGTAACAATTCTCTTAAAGAAGACCTTTTGTCATTTTTTCGTATATATTTCGGAAGAAACTTTAGCATAAGTACACCAATAATCCATATTTTGTTCATTGCAAAACACAAAAACTGCAGAACTTCATTGTAAAAGTTAACTTTAATACGCCACAGATATAAAAATCACTATTTTTTGTTGGTGGAAAGTGTTTACATGACAATTTTAAACCTTACATGTTTTACTCACAATCCTAATTTTTAACTAAACGCAAGTAAATACAGACAAGTGGGCGGGGATAGGTGGTAGGTGAAGACA
Organism: Mugilogobius chulae; assembly: GCA_038363315.1. Classification (NCBI taxonomy): domain Eukaryota; kingdom Metazoa; phylum Chordata; class Actinopteri; order Gobiiformes; family Gobiidae; genus Mugilogobius; species Mugilogobius chulae. The sequence goes on along the minus strand of JBBPFD010000198.1, from coordinate 13,812 downwards.
AGGGTTTTCAGACTGCTGTAGCATCAGCTGCAGGACAATACAAGATTATTCAAACCTGCATGAAACAATCCAAATACAACTTTGGGCAAACTAATGATGAGAGAACATTGCTGTAACATGATTAAAAAATTAAAAAAAACATTAATACATAAACATTGTCTTGCATTGCCAAAAACAATGATCTCAACTTGACATTAATTCACTTTGTGGCTTTTCATGAAACAAATCCAGCCCACTCTTCCTCCTCTGCGGCTCTAAAACACTCAATAAATCCCCGTCAATACGTGACCTGTGCTTTTAAAAATCCAAACGGCCTGTTACGATCGCATGTTGTCATCTGTTCTTTTGTGGTGGCCTTTTGCTCGGACGTGCGCCGCTTCTACCTCGGGCTGGTTTTCTGTCACACAGGGGAGGTCTGTGTTTGCCAAAAGCGTTAAATATTCATGCACCTTTCCTCCGCGTGTTTCACTTTGATCATTCGCGGATCTGACTGTGGCGCTTTCATGTGAGGACTTCAAACCCACGAACCACACCAACGCCATCCAGAGCCAAAATACAGAAGGTGTAAGGCACGTCGGAGCGCTCCAGAGGCAAAACAGGAAGAGAAACGACTAAATAACCTAATACAGAGCACTCGAGAGGCAAAACAGGAAGAGAAACGACTATATAACCTACAGCAGACAGGTCCAGAGCTAAAACAGGAAAAGAAAAGACTATGTAGACCTGTTCAGAGTGGGGCCGATCAAAGACATTCTTGGTCGACTAAAAACATCCCGTCCCGATTAATCGACTAATCTGTTAATCTAAATAATATTCTTTATTTATGTTCAAAGTCAATTTATTACGTTTCATCGGAGTGATGAAGCTCTTTGATATCACAAAAAAATTGCCTTTAAGGGGAAGAATTTATTTCACGTAAGCAAAATGAGATTCTTTTGGGGGCCCTTTCCTGCCCTGGGCCCCGGGGAAACTAGTACCATTTACCCCCCCAGTCCGACACCCCTGCTCAAAAGACTTACAATAATATGAACTTCAGTACATCTATAAGGAATTATATTAACAAAACAGATTAGACCAATGGATTGGTCCAAAATCCTCAGGTTTTTTTTGTTGCTGTTCAATACAAATCCTTATACTCTAAATAAAGAGATTACTAGACTAATAGAAACTTTGGTCGACTACGACTACATCTAACAGTTAATCGACTAAACGACTACAGAAGTAGTTCAGAGCCTACGTCATTCAAAGGAACGTCGCAATAAAAAGCCTTCTGCACAGTGCTCCTATAACTATCTTTGCAAATGAGTAACTAGTACTAAAGACACTAAACGATTACAAAACTCAACGACTTTTAACAAGGATCTGACCTCTCCTAATTTGTTATTAGCTAGTCGCTGATGGCTATAAGAACAAGAGTAACAGGGTCTTGAGGTGTCTTTGTCTGTGGTGTCTTGTGTTTTCTTGTCTTTGTGAATGTATTTTTGTGATGTCATGTTTATGTTGTAGCTGCTGGCACCTCAGCCCAAGACAAAATTCCCTCATGAAGCAATAAAGTACGTACTGAAACAATAGTTAACAAAATAAATACAGTGGATCGCCCCAGAGTCATAAAAGTATATACTCATCAAGGGATTTGTTGCTCGTTGCTTTTCTCTTGTGAACATGAGATTTTACCACCAAATACAAGTAACTATCCAGCCACTTACTAACTACAGGCTCACATTGAATACCTGTACATGGATCTAGGAGTGGCTTGCCGTTCGTTAAAATGAGCCAAAGCAGGAAGATAAATTACTATATAACCTACAGCATAGAGCTCCAGAGTCAAAACAAAGAAAGCAACTACTTTATAAGGGACACTGGACACCTGAGTTGCCGAGTCTCCATCTTTATTGCAACTTTGGGAAAGAAGGAAACGACATGAGCCGCAACTTTACAACCAAAATGGAAAGAGAAAAACCCACATCAGTGCTCCAAAACCAAAATAGTCAGAAACTTTTTGACAACAAGTATTTTGTTGAGGTCATTGTGTCAAACCATGTTAGGGGTGCCTCAGGGGTCAATACTTGGACCCCTTTTCTTTGATATTTAAATACTCTGTTATATAAACTGAGACAAAATATTGGTGTATCTTACCCAAATTCTATGGGTCACTGCAGCAGGTAAACTTCAGGCTTTTAAGTGACTTTGTTGTTGCATCCAGCAGATGGTGCACAACAACTTTCTTGCAACTAATTTTAATAAAACTAAAGAAAATGTGTTTGGTCCAAAAGAAAGTGTTTGCATCTACTGCCAGTCCCAGACCTCTCGCTCTAAAAATGCCATAAATGCTACATAGGCCACGTTTACATGATGTTTCCTAATTCCGAATTAATTATTCCGAATTAATTAATTCGGAATTAAAATATTTTCCTTCAGGTTTACATGGAAATAATAATTCCAAATAAAGGTTTACATGTTAAACACGCTAAATCGGCTTTATCATATTCCGCTTAACGTCTGGGTTAGAAAGAGAGAGGAAAGGAAACGCACATACGTCATTGCGTAATTACGTCTACCGGAAAAACACACATCCGATGGATACGGGATACTGGCTTTTGGCTTTTTTATCTCCTGGGATTGATGTAACGCCACGGACGCAATGATACTAACTTTTTTGGAGTCGTTCCGATGAAAGTCTTTAAGCAGCAGCTGGAGAATCATCAGCTCCACGTACTGTTCTGTGAGCGGAGGAAAAGTTGTAGTCCAGTTTCCACTTGTTTGGGATCAGAGCCGCGTCTCTCTCCGCGTACATGACGTACACTCCTTGTTCAAAACTTTCCGCTGCCTCTGTGAAAAGGTTAGTGTTTCGTGTTTTCTCTCACCCACTCTTTTCATTGTTTGTAGCTCCTGTAGCCATGCCCGGATTATCACTTTATGGGCCCCTGGGCACAAATGGTAATGGGCCCCTACTACTTTTTCGAGCCATAAGCCGCTATTTTAAAATACACGAATATATTGAAAAAAAAAAACTAAAAACATTTTTTAAAAGTGTAATTCTGTGACTGAAGCTCTGAGTTGACAACATAACCCTTTCCACTTATTAAAACAGCAGCATTAATATTAAATACTTGGACAACACAATATTAGGCTAATGTTATCATTCAGTACTACTCTTTATAATATTTAATATACATACATCATTTCTAATAAAATATCTTCAATAGGAGATTGCATTTGGATTTCATAAGTTAGTGAATTAATTCTAAATCTTTTTGGACTGTATTTGATATAGAGCAAATCTTTTTTTTTTCACACAAAATTGTACTTTTCAGTCAAATTGTATTTAGCAAAACCAAGTATTATTTTTTGCTTTATTACTTGCAGTGTTTGAATGGGTGACATAAACACAAAAGCCTATTTATGATCATTTATGTCTGCTTATAAGTTGTCTTTAATTTCTTAATAAATCAATTTTCTAGTATTTGTAATCAACTTTAATGTAGTACATTGTTTTTACACGGCAAGGTAAAAATGCAGCGCAAGGAATTGAACCCGGGTCTCCCAGGTGAAAGGCACACATCTTACCAAGTGAACCATCAGACCCTTGTGATGAAAGGGCATTCAGGAGACTATTTAATCATGTTTTAGGGCCAAAAGTGAAGGGACAACAGACTTTTCAGAGTACAATTTGGGAGAAATATAGTTATTATTACAGACACACAATATTTTTGCAATGGCTGATGGATATTTTGTCGTGAAACTGTAGATTAAGATGTTGTTAATGCATAAGTGGCACGGGTTGTGGCGCTGACGAAGCATAGGGCCAGGTGGAGAGAGACAAGGAGGCGCAATGGGAGTTTAAAGAGAAGGTGGAGGACCAGGACGACGCTTGGAGTGCGGGCGCTCCGGGCGGAGAAGCTGTAGCCAGCGGGCGGACAGGAGAGCCCTGTAACCAACCGCGGAGGGAGACGGCGACATCGCACCCGAGCGAGGCGCGGAGAGCGCAGGCGGAGGAGCAGTGCTGTGGTCAGCGGAGCTACAGGCAGTGGAGAGCCCGGTAAGAGAGGAGGCAAACGGCGACACAGCACCCGGGCGAGGCGCGGAGAGAGCAGGCGGAGGAGCAGTGCTGTGGTCAGCGGAGCTACAGGCAGTGGAGAGCCCGGTAAGAGAGGAGGCAAACGGCGACATAGCACCGGAGCGAGGCGCGGAGAGAGCGGGCGGGGGACCTTTGTAGTTAGCGCGGCCGAGGTAGCGAGGAGAGAACGTTTAACTCCGCTTGTTGTGCCGAGTTTAATGAATCGAAGAGAGAACTGGCCAGAAAGCATATGTGGGGGCGAGGACTTTTTTAACCAATAGCTGTAGCCTGTTTCATTTTATTGGCTGATTAGGTGTCACGCTAAAAAACTGACATAATGTGGAACCAATAAAATACAAAACAGAAAAAGTGACGTTCAGTAAAAATGTCTCCTGATTGGAAGGGCCCTGGGCAGGAGGCGGGGCCCCTGGGCCTGTGCCCGGTAGGCCCATTGGATAATCCGGGCATGCCTGTAGCGCACGTATATGTAAAACAAAAAAGTTTTCGAGTCCGTGCCGCCATCTTGCAGCGTCACCGGGTCAGAGAGGTGACGTAACGAGCATGCGCAGTGCGAACGGAATTATTTTTATTCCGAATAAAACGGTTACATGAGAAAGGAATAAAATTATTCGGATTTAAAAGCGGAATAAACCACCCACTTTATTCGGAATTAAGTTTAAATCCGAATAAACTTTTCATTAGGAATTAAGTGTTTACATGGTATTTTTAAAGCGGAATTAATTTTAATTCAGAATTAAATTATCTTTATTCGGAATTAAAGCCGTCATGTAAACGGGCCGATAATGGGTTATTTTGCCCTACACCTGGCCTTATGACGTCATTAAACTCTACAACATAAAGCCAACCTATAATGTTCATGTTCTAGAATGTGATTATCACCAGTCCAGGTGGTTTTATTTATAACACTGCACTTTGCCATGAAACAGCCTCTAAAAGGTCACTTCACACATTTTCAATCTACTGCTTTCTGTCAGTGGCAAGACTCGTTCACCTTTATGTACGACAAATGAAATTACATTTAAATAATATTCTTTATGGTTGCTAAACATCTGATGAGATTTAAAGTGCCTATGGCCGGTTGAACTAATCATTTCACTAAAACAAAGATAATATTTATAGGCCCACATTTCATCTCAGTTTAACCATTTTTTTTAAACTGAAAATATAGGCCTTCTTCTTGTTAAAAAATGTAAAAGGTAATGTTTATTAAGGACAATGTACAGTTACATGAAGCACAATGGCAGAGATGAGCTTTTTACAATTTCCATCTGTAATCCTGGGAGAGGCACATTGGACATGTTGTTAGTGGTAAGCTATGTTATGCATACTGATTTATAATGCCACAATGATAATTAAGTTTTTTTATATATATATATATATATATATATATATATATATATTTTTTTATATGTTAAATTTCTATGCAATAAATCAGGGCTATTCAACTGAGGGTCAGATTTTTTGGCAGATAGTGACATCTGGGTCGGAGAAACACAACATGCCACCATTTTGGGCTGCAACAATTAATCGAGTAAGTGTCAACTAAAAAAAAAATATTAATAATATTTGCTTTTTGATCATTGTAATGATAAACAGGACAACTATACAGACTTTTAAATTTATGTAAAACACATTTTTATAGCAATGACCACTGAAATACTAAAACAAAACATCAACACATCTAAACAGCTAGCAATTTTGAGCAATAAATCATTATTTGTAAATATACTTCAACTCTACACTTTGTGTTATCAAATTTCAACCTTCATTTGTCTAAATCTAAGGGATGTAAAATCATTGAAAAGTTAAAAATCATTTGAAGTATGCAGTAATCAAATCGAAAGGCCAAAATCGATCAGTTTTGCTCATGAAGTCACACACACTCTATAGTTGTATATGACACACAAAAGAACAATAAAAGACACACTATTTGAATTTAGCAGTGCGTGAACTTGTGCAAGACCTGACTGAATGTGCATTATTATGTTATGGTAACAGCTGATGGTGGACCTGTAAATATGGACATAAATATGAAAAAAACAGTGTCCTTTTTAAAATGTCTATTATGTGTTTTTTGTGTCTTAAGGGAAAAAAGTGAATACAGTCAAACTAACATAATCAAACAAAATTGAAAATCATGTCTGCAACGTCTAAAACTGAATCGAATCATGACTGAAGTGAAGCGTCCCATCTTTACTAAAAACACAGTTTCAAAATCTTAAATATATTTAACATAAAGTACATTACATAACATTGGATCTGCTTCAACGTTGTAAAATAACTACAACTACTTTTTCATTACATTTTTGTTGAAAAATAAAATACAAAGGACATCTAGATACTGTTAGAACTACAAGACTACATACTAAGACTGACCCAGGCTCAACAGTAAAAAACAACACTGTATTACACTGTGTTTTCAGATATTTAGAAGATGGGCCGGGTTTATTAGGTTGGAGGGCTGATGTGGTCCCTGAGCCTTACGTTGATCAGCCCTGCAATAGACTGACATTTTCAGCCTTAATAGAAATACATTCTTGAAATAATCATTTGTTTTAGTCATTAGGTGTATTTTCTTATAGGCTAGAAGTGGCACATTTATTTTACTGAAGCTGATCTGGTACGTACAGCCTAAACACTTTATAATTAACTCCACAGACTCTTTCACTTTCACACTCTTTTCTTGGCGCAACAAATGAACAACACAAACTTTTTCTACGACACGTCTCCAACATTTCCACCTGACAATCAGCGCGCGCCTCTCGCACGTCATCGGCGGCTAATTCCTCCACAACCTCCGCTCTGCATTATTCAACCCAAAGCATCAAATATTCATCCGCGAGCCACACATCACTGTCGGCACGAGCGGGACGAAGTTTGGCGCGAGGAAACTCCGGAATTCAAAAAAAAAAAAAAAAAACGCGACGCGAAAGTGAGTGAGGGAAAACGCATTGCAGATTGGCTGGACGTAAATACGGTGTTTGTGCTTGTCCGGTGAGAAATGACCCTTAAAGTGACATTGTAAGCAGCGGAAATCTGATTTGTGTTCATGCTAGGCTCTTAAAACTAGCCTAGTCTTTGAATAAGCACGCTAGTGATACAAAATTATATTGACAAGACAACATTTTGCTTAGTTAACTATTTCGAAACGATTTTAACAAGTTAAATCTAAATATTAGCCAAGAAAGTAGCTTCAACACGAGCTAAAAACATTCATTCATTCATTTTCTACCGCTTAATCCGTTAGGGGTCGCGGGTGACTGGAGCCTATCCCAGTGACTTTGGGCCTTAGGCGGGGAACACCCTGGACAGTGGCCAACTTGCCGCAGGGTTAGACAGACAAACATTCACTCTCTCATTCACTCACTAAGGGAAATTTACAGTGATGCCTAATTAACCTAAACATGCATGTTTTTGGAGTGGGAGGAAACCCACGGTGACACGGGAGAACATGCAAACTCCAGAGAGATCGTGAGATGTTGATATGGTCTGACCCAGGAGTCGAACCCACGACCTCCTTGTTGGGAAGCCAGAGCTCTAACCACTTGGCTACCGTGCACCCCTAAAAATAAAAACTGCTAAAAACATTGCTGTTTTATTAGCTAGCATTTTGTCATTGAAATCTGAATTAATTGTCACGCTAGCCTATCTTTCTTTTGTCAAAATTGAGTTTGAAATGTCATTGCAGATTGGTGTAAAACACGTAAAATTACATGTTTTGTACTCGTCTCGTAAACAAACATTTACAGCGACATCGATAAGGTGATTATGAACAAACAAATGCGCTAAAATTGACTGATTTGTTGAGCGTAAGCGTCTCTACCGCGCTGCAAATGTTTTACCTCGCCTCGGTGTCGCAGCGAATCAATGACAACACGCGTAAATAAAGTTCTTAACGGTGCCAAACGCGTAAAGGTTCGCGTAAAAGTTGTCCCAATCGTAACTAAACACAGCTTGGCTCAATAGCGGTGCAAGGTGCGGTGTTTTTTTGACGTTCGGAGCGGCGGATCTCCTCGCAGCTTGTCGTTTCGTGTCATTGGGATGCGCGGAGAGGAGATACGATCGGTCAAAAAGAAGCCAGTGCCAAAGCCCTTCCTTGTTTGCTTCCCTTTTCACAAACAAGCAGCAGCAGCATCCAAAACGGGGCACAAATCCCACCGCGTAAAGTTGTCCAAAAAAACGTGGCCAAAAACTCACCTCGTGTCGCGAAGTTTATCCGTGTTTCGTGGAGGAAAGAGGAGAAGAGAGTGTGCGGGAGTATCCGAACGCGTGATGTAGAGAAGCAGCAGCAGCAGCGGCGGTAGTGCGGTTTGCTCCAGTGCTGCTTGACTCTGTGCCGCGGATGTCAGGAGCGAGAGAGAGAGAAAGAGAGAGGGAAAGGGGACGCGGACCTCCCATTGGCTGCCATGCGAGAGTCCCCGGCAGTAGGAGAGAGAGAGAGAGAGAGAGAGAGAGAGAGAGAGAGAGAGAGAGAGAGAGAGAGAGAGAGAGGGAACAGAACAGAGATGGAGAGAGGCGAGGCGGTGCGGTCAAGTTTGCCAAAGAAGCGATAATGCGGTTTATGTAAGCTTCGGTGACACCGGCGTGAGATGCAGCCTTTTGTTCTCCCAGATGACCGCTGTTTTACACAAGATAAAGACTCCACACATGAGAAGCTACAAAGAAATTATAATTAATAAAGATTCTACAGAACAGTGTAGCCTAATTATTATTTTGATGGAGTTCAATAAATCTTACTGTGGCACACATTTGATAACCATGGTTTAAAAGACACACACTATACACAAAAATATAATAATGTGCAGGATCGATTGAGTTTGTAATTGGTTTCAAACGGTGCTTCTCTAACAAAAACACAGCTGGAATCTGTGAAATAATCTGCTATTCTTTCCCCTCTGAGCCTCAGAAAAGACGTGGTTCTGTTTTCAAGTTCATAAATCTGGGGTTCTCAACCTGTATAGAAGGATTGGACTACTTCATATTCCGCTCTACTGCGCATGCCCCACGCAGAAAGATACGCTGTCCATCTAGTTGGCTTTGAATACGGGACGAGAGCAGCAGTTGACACAGAGTAATTTGTTAATTTAGCAGCATAACTTTTTCTCACAGTGATAAACTCTTGTAGTTGGCTGACAACTGCGCTGGCACGTGTTGTTGCCAGCGGCTTGTGTCAATGAGCGGCGGCTCTTTCTGCAATCTGGGTTGTGCGCATCGCGGTGTTGATAAACAAATTATCTCTCTATAGGCTAGGGCTGGTCATTTACAGTGAAAATAATAATCACAATTATTGTAATCATAATTAAATCACAATTATTTGCTTGGACAATGCACAGAGCATTAGAGCCTCTTAAATACAAAAAGTGAAGAGAGAGTCTGTTGTAAATGTCTTTTACAATTGTGAAGAAATTGGACCTTTTACAAGTCAAGGAAATATACTGTATGTGTGCTTATGAACACACAAGTCATGGTTAATAATCACAATTACTTACGCTGTGTCCGATGTATACACTCGTTCCCTATCCACTCAATTACTATATAGTCCTGCCTGTTCAGTGACTAGTCAGCGGCACTCATTCATCTGGTCTTTCGGACAGGGAGCGCACTATTTTCAGCTGACGCGGGTCACGTGCTTCTCCCCTTGTTAATGTAACGGTCGGCAAAAAAAGTCCGATAAAATAACTTTTGTAATAAATACTGGACCAGGTCCGTCTGACACGCACATATTTATGGACTACTAATCATAACACAAGTCTGGTTTATTTGGACAGTACATTTAACACAAACGGACTGGATAATTCTCTTTTACAGCCCAACTAAGGTTAGCAGCTACGTTACATCTTCACGGCTAACAGCTTTCAGTTACGTGTGTTTTGTTTATTCTCCGGCTCAACAGTGAGTTCAAGCGGCTCATTACGTCTTTACTTCAGCGTGTTATTACAGTTAAAGACCTGACGCTGTCCGTGTTGTTTTTTCTGATTCTCGGCAATGAATTGTGGTCCATATTGACCGTTCTAGTGACCATGCTCACTACTTTCCAGATGCATTGTGGGATTTTGAGTGCACTATTTTTTACCTGCTGGACATTCGGACACCACTAAAATGGCGTGACCCTGAATAGTGCACTATATAGTAGTTAGGGCTACATTCGGACACAGCCTTAATTTTTGGGGGTGCACGATAGCAGAGTGGTTAGAGCTCTGGCTCCCAATAAGGAGGTCGTGGGTTCAACTCCGGTCAGACCATATCAACATCTCACGATCTCTCTGGGTGGAGTTTGCATGTTCTCCCGTGTCACCGTGGGTTTTCTCCGGTTTCCTCCCACCTCCAAAAACATGCATGTTTAGGTTAATTGGGCATCACTGTAAATTCCCTGTGAGTGGAGAGAGTGAATGGTTGTTTTGTCTAACCCTGCGACAAGTTGGCCACTGTCAGGGTGTTCCCACTAAGGCCCAAAGTCACTGGGATAGGCTCCAGTCACCCGCGACCCCTAACGGGATTAAGCGGTAGAAAATAAATCAATTAACTTAATTTTTGGAATCTATTACAGCAATAATCATATTTGAAATTGAAGTTCATTTAATTGCACAGTTGTAAGGCATAATCCCTCATCAGCTATGAAAACCCTTACCATATAAAAAATGATTATGTGAAAAATGTTGACAAAGATGAACTTTATATTCATTTTTAATGTTTCAGCCATTTCTAGTTCATTCATTTATGATTGTATATAATAATATAATGCATAATTGAAACAATGACCAATGTTCCAAACTATTTTGGAAATCATACATCAATAATCATACTGACCACTGCATACATCATTCAGACTTACATTTTTCTACAACATTAGCATATCAGGCAACATCGGCTGATTATTGTCTTCTTGTCTTACCTTTCTTAGCCAGTAACTGGAAGCTCTAATTTAACTCCTGACGTGGGAAACACATGACTATTTAGGACACAAAAGGCACAAATTAAGGGCGAGGTTTGTAGACTCAAATTATAGATAATAAGGTGTGTTCAAGTAAAGTGGGACGATTAAGCATTTGCCAATTAAAGAGTCACTCATCATTTATTTGCCTAACCCAGAGTCTGTATTTACAAATGAACAGCTTGGATTGGTTGAGATTTTTACAACTGATGAGGCACAATGCTTAAAGACAATATTTGCAAAATTACAAAAAAAAATTCATTAAAATAAAACCAATCATTTACCGTCCAAAGGTGTTGGGTAAAAGTGTCCTGGTGTTTTCTGTTGTCTGTGTGTGGTCTTATGAGTCACGCTTTATCACATGTGCAGTCGGTCAAAAGTGCAAACTTCAGCTGCACAAAGACACAGAAGACGAAACCAGACAATGAAATGTAACCACTAGAGAAGTGTCGACTGAGAAAGAAGGCTCCACAGAAAGCAAGTGAACCCATTAAAAGTAAAAGACTCAGGCTCTACTGTGTAAAGGCCTCTAAAGAAAAGTTTGTTTATAAATAAAACAATGAGGCTGCTAGATCAGTGACACTAATTTCGATGTGATGTATGGGTTGCTTGCACTCACAGATGAAACTGAATTTCGTAGAAGAACAAAATTTGTAGTGATGCGGTAATGGAACATAATTACAGATGTACAAGCTGTCTACGGCGATTACACACAACTGTGCTTCGAGACTTTGTGTTGGCTAATTGACCTTAGTGCATCTGACTACCGAGGCGAATCTGACTTACATTGGGGTTTTCATTGCACTTGTGGGGCAGTTGAATGGATTGGAACTGCTCAATAGTACGGAACTAACAATACTTACGTTCCAAAGAAGATTGGGTGAGCAGTGTACCAGTGATGCGTTGCTTGTCTTTGAGGTTTAGCTTAGACTTTCTGAACTATTTGTTCCCACTTTTTCTATCTTGGATATGGACTTGGTGGCGGAGGCCAGCAGTCTGAGTAACAGAGAGGTCAGTCCAATCTTTGTTTTCTACCCGAGCTCAGTCAGAAATGCCGAGGCGTTACCATGAGACACTGTGGGACCTCAATGTGTCCTAGATCCTCCCCGTGCTCCCTTGCAGTGGGACATACCCGGAGGCATCCTGAACAACAGCTGGCTCCTTTTGATGTGGAGGAAAAGCAGCTCTACTCCAAGTTCCTCACTCTATCGCTAAGGGAGCACCCTTCACCCTATGAAGAACACTTATTTTGACTCTTGTGTTCATGATCTTGATCTTTCGGTCATACCCAGAGCTCATGACCATATAGACTGACTAAAATGGAGCTTTGCCTTTCAACTTACTACTACAGCCACGTTCAGTCATTTTGGCATTGTGTCTTCCATTTACTAACCCATCTAGAGTAAGTCTTATTTTAATGTACACTGCCATTTTTCTTCTCTTCTCTCCTCTGTCCTCCCCTTCTCTCTCTCTCTTCTGTGTGGTCCAGAACAGCAGCAGTCTGTTAAATAAACTCCTGTAAACACTGGGGCAGTTTATGAGCTCATACAGTGGAGATGATGCATTCAAGGGCCCTGGGATTCCTCACGACTGATGGCACACGCAGACAATCCTCTCTTCCACGTTCTTCGTCTCTCCCCGATTTGAGTCAGTAAGTTTATTTACCTGCCAGAGATGCTTGAACGTGTTTTGTTCCAGTTGTAGCTTTTTTGGAGTCGTGAACACACTTAATGATTAATCAAACAGGAATGCCCACTCATAGATCCATATAATGAGTCAGCTGTTTCACTGTTTCTTTGAAGCTATGAGTTCAACATGCCTTCTCTCTTCTCTTCTTTCACGTTCTAGACTCTTCTTCCTTTTTTTTGCCTCTCTCCTCTCTCTTCAGTCCTCTTTTCTCTCTCTTGTCACTAAGCTGCTAGATTAGACATTATCTACTCTTACTTCCTTTCCCTTTTTTTCTTTGATGTAGAGACACGTCAAATAGGCTAAACGTGGACCAAGTCAGACAACTGGACCGAGTCAGGGCTAAACGTGGACCAGAGTCAGGACTAAACGTGGACGAGTCAGGCTAACGTGGACCAGAGTCAGGACTAACGTGGACCAGAGTAGGCTAAACGTGACCAGAGCAGGACTAAACGTGGACCAGAGCAGGACTAACGTGGACCAGGTCAGACTAAACGGGCAGATCAGGACTAACGTGGACCAGAGTCAGGACTAAACGTGGACCAGAGTCAGGACTAAACGTCGACCAGAGTCAGGGCTAAACGTGGACCAGAGTCAGGACTAAACGTGGACCAGAGTCAGGACTAAACGTGGACCAGATCAGGACTAAACGTGACCAGAGTCAGGACTAAACGTGGACCAGAGTCAGGACTAAACGTGGACCAGAGTCAGGCTAACGTGGGACAGAGTCAGGGCTAAACGTGGACCAGCAGTTAGAGTACTAAACATGGACCACTCAATTTCTCTCTCTCCTCCCTTTTCATCTCATCTCTCCCTCTATCTTATCTCTCTCTTTCCTCTCTCTCTCACTTCTCTTTTTTCTCTCAACCGTCTCTTTTTCTGTCTCTTTCTTGAGCTGTAGATTACATTCTTCCTCTCACTTTTCTCCAAATCTTTCTCCTTCTCACTTTCTCTCTCTCTTCTCTTCTCTCCCCTCACCCGCCTTCTCTCTCTTTTTCTGACTCTCTCTTTCTCCTATCCATTTCTTTCTCTGATACATTCTCTTCCCTACTCTCTCTTTTCTCCCTTTCTCTCCCTTTGGTGAAATCTCTCCTCTCTTCTCCTCTCCTTTTCTTCT
>JBBPFD010000197.1:78837-108573 GCA_038363315.1 Mugilogobius chulae | reverse complement strand
AAACAAAACATATACAAATGTTACAACAGTACAAAAGATGTGTTTGTCCATCAATGCTAAAGCTAAAGTCTGACAATTTGAAAGTAAACAGCTTCAATGCACAGAGTCAATTGAGATCATACACAGTTGAAGTTATTATCTTTTTCTTCTAAAAAAAATATGTTTTTGTTTTGTGAATTAAAATGTCCTTAATCACCAACTGTTGTAAACAAATAGCTTGCAGCACAAATTGTTGCACAACTAATAGATGCATAATTTTGGCTGTAGAATAGTATTACGTGCATTTTTTTAAACAAATGATGTCATTGCATAACTGCATACAGGTTACATTGCATAAAACAAAAAAAATGCCTACATCCACAACAGTCCACATTTTAAAATTTGCTGTGATCTTGATTCACAGCAATTGATGAATTGATTGATGATGTCTCTGGGAAGTACATTTCAAAATGTCTTTTCTATTTAACCGTTAAAAAATATAGCCCTGTGATCCAGATAGAAATCTAAACATGTATATATAGAGGTTATGCACTGATATCATTTTATTCCAAAAACGCTCAGCAACATTCAGAATGAGTGGCATTTCTTCAATGTGTATTTCTTTGTTGTCGTGGCAACGGCTTGTCTGCTACAAGCTTGTCTGTTAACAACAGTTTGATAATTTGTAGAATTTAACTGCAACAAACAGACTCAAAAACATATTTTTTAAGAAGAAAAAGGTCATAAGTTCAACTGTGTGTGATTTCAATGTCTGATAAATGTGAGAAGCTAAAGTTTATCTGCTGCTTTACTACAACTGTTGACTTGATTTTCTCTGTTTACATGTCAGTTACAAACCCAGAGCTCAGTAGACTTGTGGTGGGTTGAATTTGTTATAAAACTGTAGTTTATTTTTCCTGTTTAGCTGTTTATTAAACTCTTACAAGAGAAAATGATCTTTCTCTCCATTAACTCTCATGCATCGTTGCCACTCATCATGAACATTTAGAATGCTGTGATGTCACCGGCAGAACCTCTATAAGACAAAAGCCACAATGTCTTTTTTTAAAACATGAACTTTCTTTTAAAAAGACAATATTACTTATAGCTTACAAACATGACAGAAATACTTTTTCTTCAACCTCAACATTATTGTATTATTTGTACTTTTTTGAAATGTCATGAATTAGTCTCCCTATTACTCCATGTGGATGTTTTTTGGCCAACCATTCATTCCACTCAATAACATACAAATGTTCAGAGAGTAAACTGTCGTTTCTGTTCCCTCTTAGCCTCCAGATTGTGTCCTTGTAGGATCTCCAGGCTCTCTCCAGGTGCTGGGTGTGGGCACCGGTATGAGGATCCACATAATACCTGCTGTGGTTGACAGTGTAATGAGTGTACCCCAGAGCTGGTAGAATGCGGTACGCACGCCATTCATCACTGAGGATTGCCGATCCAATTCTCACGTGCAGTTGAACGTATGGAATGAGATGCCTTCTTGATCTTTTTTCCACAAGGCGCAATATAGGCCTTGTATGACCATCCTTCACTCCCAACATACCGAAGACCCAGTTTTTTCTCCTCCAACCACCAGCCATCCTTCCTCTTCCATACTGATGCAGAGAATAGAAATTAACACAAACATTTCACATTTGTGCATGTTATTATACGATGAACTACAAACTATTTAGGGCTACAGTTATCATATGATTCAATTATGTAATAAAATATTATTTTGAAAGATCAATTTGTTGTTTAGATTAGGAAAGCTACAATGTTCAGGCATGATATATGTTTATAGTAGATAGTCTTTAAGTGTGAAATGTCTGTCTGTGTAGATACAACATACAAACAAAGTTAATGTCTCACACTGTCAATATGTACATTCATACATCACTAGGCAGTATATACTAAATTTTGATATTTTAGAAGTTAGTAGACACTTTTCTTCCAACTGGCCAGTCACACTGAAACAGACCTTCCCTTAACTCAGGCCAAGTACAGATCTAGAGTAAATGACTAAAGGTGCACAGTTTCAAACGGGTGTCATTGGGTGTCATTATTTACACACCGTGGTGAGAATGTAAGCAATATTTTGCAGCACTATCTATATGGGTCCTTCCTACAAACTACGAAGACTATAGGAGTAAAGCATGTCCCATTTCTAAATAATTGATTATTAATAACATATTTAAGCATCACTAACTATTGTCACTAAATTTTATTTCATTGCGTAATAAGATCTCACCTTTCTTTTGTGTCGAAAGTGACTTTCATCAATTGCCACAAACTCCCTCCTTCCACCAATTCGTTGTCCAGTCTTTCTTTTCATCTTGCGAACTGCCCAAGTGCAAACTTCCCTAATTTTTTTGGCCATTTAGTTAGTGTAGCAGAGCTTGCAGCTATAGAATCCTCAATCATATCCATCTGACGAATCCGGAGTCCTTGAGAAAATCTAAACAAGAAATATATACCAAAAAAATTAAGAATATGGTAACATTAAAGCTAGCAAAACAAACCAATGTTGTTACTGTTAATGCTTACCTGTAAATGAATTACATCCAGTGTTTAAGCGGGACTCTTGAATGACTAAACATGGATTTGTGTCTTATAGAAATCTGCTTAATTCTTCCCGCATGTGCTGCTCCTCGACAAATCCTGATTAAATGGAATAAAAATAAAATATGTTACAACAAACCAGTATCCAATTTATAAATAACTGCAGTGTTTCCCATAATAGAGGAGATTATGGTGGACCCCATAGTCTAATTTCTGCCCCATAGCCTAAAAGCAACTTGACAATAAACTGGTAGTGAAAATAATTATTCTTTATGATTGTAATATTGTAATCAACATATACAAGTTATTATATTATATCAATTATTTGGTCAATATAAACAGTTTGTAACTTTTATACAACAAAATGTTTGCTGAATAAATACATCCACTTTTTTATGGCTTGTACCACCATTGTCTGCATAAACTTGTGTGAAACACTGAACTGTAAATAAAAAATGTATCAACAAAAAATATTCATTATAATGTGACTCTAAACAGATTTGAAAAGATTCATGTGAGGAAAGAACTTTAAATGTAGGCTATTTTTGTATGTTAAAGGAAGACATGCGTAAATCATCTCGGTCCAGTATGAAAATGCAAAGGATAAGTTCTTGATATTCTTGATAATGGAAATTCAAGGACCTTATAGAACAGGGGCCTTCTAAATTATATAAATCTGTATTTAAATGTTTCAGCTTTTTTATTATTATTATGGTGGCCACTTTTTGTGAGTGTTTTTTTTTTTTACAGCAAAAAAACCAATGAAGAACCAATGAATATAACAAAAAGGCTTTAAGGAAACTGCTGAGGTCAATCTGAGCTGACGCATAGGAAGGTGAAAGTAGTAAGATCTGAAACACGCTTTGTGCCGCTTGAGTGGCTCTCGATGCGCGTTTCTAGGGGCAGAAGCAACAGCGTTTCGCAAACGTGTCAATTTTGCGCTCCTTTATATGGCACAATTGTGTGCGCTCTTGAGATGGGAACCTTAAACAAATGAGCCTAAACAAGATTTTAAACGGAACTGCGGCATGTCAGCAGGAATCTTTACGCATGGAACTGATGCGCTTTCGCTCCAGATTGGACGGCGCGCTTATTATTCATCTTAAGTATGTATTGATTGTATTCGTTTAAAAAGCAGCCAAAAATGGCTTATCATTGGGAAGTAACCTTCTCAACCGTTTTAACAAAGCTGTTGCGGAGGTGCTGTGCTTGTGCGTAACAGCCATAACCAAGCCTGCGCGCACGATAGATCAATTTGCATCATCCATAGACGAAAAAGCACAAGTTAATTGTGATTTCTTTTACACATTTGAACCCAATACCGATTAGACTTTCTTCGTGTTTAAAGTGGCTTAACGAAAGTAAAGACGGTCGGCGCGGTTTACTTTATTTTATTTATTCCAGCACAAGCGTTTCTTATAACGTTTGTAACATGAAAACAGGTGCATCAGGCCATTCACAAATCCTGTAAATTCATTTAAAAATAATCACATATAAAATAATACATATATAAATAATTTATAGCTTACCAAGCATAATGATCGCCACTGTTCGCCCTCTTCTTCATTGTCATTGTCCTTTGACACAATGGGCATTTGACTTTCCGTTTTAAAAGTTTCATTTTCTGAAGCAACGTGATAAGCTTCAGTGCCTTTCTTTTAGTCATTTCCTCATTAATACGTTTTTTTAATCTTTTAATGTGTCCCATGATGCCAAGTGCTGTCGGTTGTTTTCGTGTTTACAGAAACGGGACCATACCGCACTTTTTAATTACTTCCTGGTAAGTGACCAATAGGAACGCTCAGGGTAAAGAGCAAGCGCGGGATCAGCACAAAGTTACTGAGAGCTAGCATGGCGACAACATCAGGGACATCAACGGCGATCCCAGAAGAAAATGTCAAAGGCCATACCCAGTGGGGGTAAGTAAAACGCAAGTTACGCATTGCGCAACATTGCTGGTTTGCGCTGACAAATTGCATTTGCATGTGCATCCTAGCGAAATTTCTTTTTGTGAGATTGACCCGTTATTAATGCGAAAACGCCATTGTGTTCTGTGTCAGACGTACACTATAAGAAGGGCATTGTACAGCATGCTAGTTGCATTGGGGAAATAATAGCATAATACCACACAACAATTTTCCAAAAATATATTTTATATAATATTTCTCCATACAACCAAATAGACGCGGACCATCAGACACATTTTTGTTAGGAAAATATTGAAATTCCCCTACAAGTGTTTACAGTGTAAGAATCAATAACAGTTTCAAATTAACCTCTACATAACTTTTTTTAATAGGGATATTTTAAAAAATGATTTGAGGCTAGTTTGAACAAATACATTACCTACAGAGCAGGAATGGTCAATGTTGAAATTAATATGTCAATGTCAATGTATTTTTTCAATTATTTAAAAACAACAGACTAATTACATTAATTATTTAACACATTTGAAATGTTACATTTTAAGAATTTGGAATTACCATACACATTTCTTCTAAGTATGTTTCATTTAAACTTTTGCAAGTTTTTTTTTTTTTTTTTTGCATCATGTTTTAATATAATCATTAAAAAGGATATTGAATCTATGCATGCATTTAATACAACACAAAATTAACACAAATGTATATTTCCTATCTTTCTACTTCTATTAGGTTTATCTCTTGTTAATTTCTTTCAGGTGAGACCATTGCTCCTACTGCCATACTTGCCGAGAAAAGAATGGCTCAGGAACTAGAAATGGCCAAAATTAAAATGCAGGCACAAGCAGAGAAAATTCAAGACCTCTCAAAAGAAAGAGACTTCCTGAAAGAACAGCTTGCTGCATGTAAGTACATCAAATAGGCCTACTACTGTAAAGGCTTTTTTTTTTTTTTTCCTTTTGATTTTGTGCAACCCTATGTTTAACTGACATCAATTGTAGATTTTTTTTTTCTAAGTGAGCTTGGGGAAAGAGTATTATGATGAACTTTCTTGCTTGACTGCAAAGTTGGATTTACAGTAGTCACAATTATCTCCATTTTCTCACAGAACAACAATAAATAAATTTTTTTCCTGTGGTCAATGGAGACACACATTAGCTACTTAAAATACATTACACTGTTCTAAAATACTATAGATTTGCCAAAGTTGACAATGACATTTTGGACATCCATAACCTTTTTTATTGGTTGTTGTAATTTATGAATTGTTATAAAGATTATAGAAGTTTTTATATTCACAAATACACAAACCAACAAATCAGGTTTAATTCTAAACAGCCTTTTATTGCAGAAATCATCTTGTAAGTCAATCTGAAAGGTTTTAAAATGGACATGAAGAGTAGGGCTGGGCAATATCATACTGTTGGTGATATATTGTGATGTTAATAATATATTATGTAATTTTTTTATGAACTGTGACGTATGCCCATTCCTCTAAATTAACATTTTCTCTGTTCTGAAAATTGTTACAGTCTCTGTTTGGTTGTTCTAAAAGCTTTTAGAACTTAGAGAAAGCAACTTGAGGAGGCTGTACAGAAGATAAAAACAATAATATTGACAGAAATGACAGATGATAGATATTAAGGAGTCAAGCGAAACTTAGAGCTGTGACTTGAACAACATAAATAAAGTTGTTGTTTGTCTTTTATATTACTGCACATTTCCTCTTTTATACTGTGATCAACACATTTTGCAATATTGCTCTGCTCTTATTAAGAAGAGACTCCTGCCAAGCTATCTGCAATTGCAGATGCATGCTAACTCTGGTTTGGGTCTCTAGCAATAACCCTAACTTATGTGTATCATGTTTGTTTTTGCATTTGTTTCAATAGCTTTGCAAAGACAACCTCAAAGATCGCCGAGCCCTATGAAGCAGAATAATTTGGAGGCGCACGATTACAATGAGGTCAAGAGGGGGTCTTCATTTATATCCGATTCAGAGCAATCAAGTAAGGATGATGACTTCAGCATCTCCGATTCAGATTCATCAGAAAAAGAACACAGAAAACGTACAAAGAAGGAAAGGGAAAAAAGCACAAAAAATCCAAAGAAAAGACTCAACAACTTGTCACAGAGGTAAGATTGTCATCTAATACACATGTAGTTTGCTCTTTGGTTTTGCAATGTAGAATAAAAGGACAAATATCATAGATTTGTGTGTGGTGTTCCCGTTCAGTTTTTAAATTCTAAAATTACTTATTTTTTTCCCTATGAGATATAATTAGTTCCATACTCCACTGTCCTTGATCTGTGATATCATCTGTGGTAGGTCTGCTGTTTTGTTTTTAAATCTGTAAACCATGGAGCGCTAACTCTTCTTGACTTGGGAAACACATGATTGTGTGCTACTACTTAATTTGTATTTATTTTTTTGCTCTGTTTCATTTTCTAGAATTCATGGCAGTTATTTGCCACATTGGGGGCAAGAGGCAGTTTTTCAAAAAATATGTACCCAAGACATTGACAGTCATATGTTTCCAAAGTCTGGAATAGAGGTTCTGCAGGTGACATCACAGCCCTAAATGTGAGGACTGAGTGGCAAGAAAAACAACATTTTCTCCTTTAAGAGCTCAAAATACAGCTAAAACAGGAAAAAGACACCGCAATCTGATAACAAGTTGAACCTACCACAAGTCTACTGAGTACTGAGTTTGTATCTGACATATAAACAGAGGAAATCAGGT
Organism: Mugilogobius chulae; assembly: GCA_038363315.1. Lineage (NCBI taxonomy): Eukaryota > Metazoa > Chordata > Actinopteri > Gobiiformes > Gobiidae > Mugilogobius > Mugilogobius chulae. The sequence continues at coordinate 101,366 of JBBPFD010000197.1, read as the reverse complement.
AAACTGTGACAGCAAAGCAAATAAACAATACTTAAGCTTCTCTTACATTTCTTACAGACATTGACATCACACACAGTTGAAGTTATTAACTTTTTCTTCTCGAAATTATGTTTTTGTTGCAATTAAAATGTCCTAAATCACCAACTTTTGTTAACAAAAAAGCTTGTACCGCAAGTATTGCCATGACAACCAAGAAATTATTTTATTTGCTTGTAGGTTTGTCATTCAAAGCATTTTTCTAAAAAATAAATAAATAAATAAATAAATAATGTCACTGCATAACCTCTATTGAGTTAAAGCTGCAGCTACTGGTTGCAGGCAATCCTGCTGATATGCTAATGCTGCAAGAATGCTTAAAACAATTTCAGATGGTTTACAACAGGGCATAAGATCTCAGAGATCTACTTATGACATCACAGATCAGGGAAAAGTGTGTTATGAGGCTCAGATGGAAAAGAAAATATCTCATAAACAAACCTCTATGTTTGTGATAAGGAAGCCATGTCAAAACAGAATTAAACATTCAAAAACTAATTTTTGCCCATTGTGTTCCATTTAAAACTGGAAAAAGAACAAGTTATAGTGTCACTGCATGGTATATTTTAGTTCTTACTTCATAAAGATTCATAAAGTGACTTTTAAACTGTCATGGACTGATTCAAACCTCAGTTATATTGCATTTATTACGGTCTAAAATGAATTAAATTAAATAAGCACAATGAAATCAATAGACATGGTTTGAAAAAGTTTAAACAGTTTTCTGACAATCCTTCATTTGAGCCTTATGTTTTGACAAAAAATAATAAATAATACATATTTTGGGACATACAGTATGTACTCATTGAGATATGTACTTATTGTTTATCCACAACTTATTCTAGCAGCCTTCATTGTTTGTTTAATGTATACAGTGTACATTTATTTGATAACAGAATGTGTTCTTTGCCTTTCAGCACAAATTCCAAGGCATGTTGTTGCCCGATACAACAAAATTCTGCGAGTGTTCAAGAAAGAAGGCACCATGACTGCAGCCTTTAAAAGATGTGGTGTGGACCGCAACACTGTTGTAGTGACTGCTCCAATTGCTGAATTGTCCATTGCAGCACCAGCTAAATTTAAAGAAATTGAGCAAAGCGCCCCTAAGAAACTTTTGGAGTTTGCAGCCCAATGTGCAGACATGATTGCTGCAAACCCGAAATTGAGGTTAAGATACAGTCTTTGAAAAATGCCGGGAAATTGCTGCCCTTGAAAAGTAGACAAGACAAGTAAAGATTTACCCTTGCTCTTGTGTTTTGCCTAAAAAGTTGTACTGTTGCAACATTTGTATAGTTTTGTTTGAATTCATTTGCAACATTGTTCCATAAAAAACGTTCTTACCATTTCTTCACTTCATGTGTACATAAATGAAGGATAATTTGTTTCTCAACACAAGGGATGGGCGTCCAGCCGTATAGCAGAAAGGCTGATTGTTACACGCTCTAGCAGCAACACTAGCCAGTGCTGTTGTCAACTAGCTACAAAAGTTTATCACTGTTCATCACTAAATAGTTTGACTTTGAGATTTAAATGTATATTTGATTTAAATATTCAACATTTTTTTTATTATTATTTTTTTTAATGTATCATATTTTGTTGTTATGTTCAATAAGAGAAACGCATGTTTTAAATCTGCCTCTTGTTTTAATTACTTGCAGTATATTTTGGAGTATGTAATGCATTGTACAGTATTGGTGCTTAATGAATATTAATCATTGAGTTATAAGCATACTTAGTCCACACTTTAGATGAGCTTACTCTAAATACTTTATTAACAGTCAGATGGTTCATAAATACCAATTGGCCTTCACAAAGGTTATACTAACCCTATATTAATTGATAGCTAAAAAGAATATATGCTGTTCGTCCATTTATAAATGGATATTAATAGGTAATAAAGCATAATTGGTGTACACTTTAGATGAGCTCACACCTAGTACTTTAATAAACATTAGTAGATGATTTATTAAAAGTGATTGTACTCAACAAATGTTTTATAAAGTATCTACTAACTATGAATTAAAGCATAGTTTTTTGTGTAGTCTTTGTTAAAATTTACAACTAAAATGTTGATTATTCAGAACTTTGTTAAGGTTACTACATAAGCTGTTAAACAGTTATAAATAGTTCATACGGATTTATTAGTAGTTTGTTAAGCATTTGTAAATTGTTAGTAAAGAAAAATTGATAAGCATTTATAAATGATTGGTACATTCCTTAAATTAATCCTGGGGTATTCATGCTTTGTTAAGCCTTAAAAGATAGTATTTATTAACGATTAACAAAACATTTGTTAATGCTTTATAAAGGTTTTTGGTCTATTTGTAAATGAATATCTAACTGTCTACTAATGCCTTATTAATGCTTAATAATGGAAGCTTATTAATGTTTAACAAACGTTTGTTAATGCTTTATAAAGGTTTTTTGACTTTTTGTAAATGGTTAATTACCTGTGTACTAATGCTTAATTAATGCTTAATAGTGTGTAGTTAATATAAAGTGTTACCAATATATGAAACTGCATCATGCTATTTTAATGCTGATGTATTCAACACGTGCATCAGAGAGGGCTCTATCGCCGCACGTAAAAAAAAGCTTATGACGGAAATTTCCGTCATTGGCAGGGAAAGAGTTAATACACATTTTTGATTAGTGCAGGAATATATTTTTAAATAGAGCTGAAAAAAGTATGAAACGGTGATGTTTTTCTAGGTTTGTGTAAGTGGACATGTTTGTGCTCAGGGTCTTGAGTGTGAGTTTTGTAAAGAGAAGCCTGAGTGTTAAAGTCAAGTCCAAACACACTTAATGCAGCGAAGAGTCATTGGAGCACAATGTAAGCTCAGTCATGGTGCAACTGTAGAAAGTGTAAGAACCTTCACAACTACCAGGCAGGAAAACAACAAGAACAAACCAAAACAGACCAAACATTTTCAGATCAACAGAGCAGACGACCCAAGCGCCCGGCATGTCATGTGACTAACTGCACTAAACAACCACAAATGTCCATTCAGTTTGTTCATGGAGTTCATAAACGCATCACGTCTTTGTTCACTCATATATTTGTCACAACAGTGTTTTTATTTGTGGACAAACAGGTCAAACGTGGCTGTTTGACTTTGAAAGGTTTCCGAAATAAACCAGGACTAAAGCCAGGACTAAACCAGGTCTAAAGCCAGAACTAAACCAGGTCTAAAGCCAGAACTAAACCAGGTCTAAAGCCAGAACTAAACCAGGTCTAAAGCCAGAACTAAACCAGGTCTAAAGCCAGAACTAAACCAGGTCTAAAGCCAGAACTAAACCAGGTCTAAAGCCAGAACTAAACCAGGTCTAAAGCCAGAACTAAACCAGGTCTAAAGCCAGAACTAAACCAGGTCTAAAGCCAGGACTAAACCAGGTCTAAAGCCAGAACTAAACCAGGTCTAAAGCCAGAACTAAACCAGGTCTAACGCCAGGACTAAACCAGGTCTAAAGCCAGAACTAAACCAGGACTAAAGCCAGGACTAAACCAGGTCTAAAGCCAGGACTAAACTAGGTCTAAAGCCAGAACTAAACCAGGTCTAAGGCCAGGACTAAACCAGGTCTAAAGCCAGAACTAAACCAGGACTAAAGCCAGGACTAAACCAGGTCTAAAGCCAGAACTAAACCAGGTCTAAAGCCAGAACTAAACCAGGTCTAAAGCCAGAACTAAACCAGGTCTAAAGCCAGGACTAAACCAGGTCTAAAGTCAGAACTAAACCAGGTCTAAAGCCAGAACTAAACCAGGACTAAATCCAGAACTAAACCAGGTCTAAAGCCAGAACTAAACCAGGTCTAAAGCCAGAACTAAACCAGGTCTAAAGCCAGTGTTGAAAGAATCAAACGGGTGAAACCTGAGCGGATCCAAAGAGTCCAAAGTGTTCCCAGAGATATTTGTTGCGTCTGAATAAAGAGACTTGTTTGTGACTTCTTCTTTGTGACTTCTACTTTATTTCCTGTTCCTTTGACACACTTCTCCTTTGGAAACTCACATCAGCAAAAACAGCCTCCACAGACTCGTGAGCAACAGGTTTCACTTCTGTAAAAAATGACAAAAACGCAACATCACAAAATTAGTTCACAAAAGTAAGTTTAAAGTCACAAATGTAGCTGAGTTTTCTGGAGTTCGTGTCAGAAAAAGCATCCATAGTCTTGAAAGTTGTACATGTTTGTTTGCTGTGTCTTTGTGATTGAGGGACTGGAATAAAAAATGACAGCAGGTGGAACGTATCTTTTGAACTCACAGTGGCAGGTTGGCACGACTGTTTGTCCTGAGGTGACGGCCCCTTCTGTCCAACAGTGAGAGGAGCTCCGGGACGAGGTGGCGCAGGGGAGAAGGATCGTGGGGGGCCAGGGCGGCTTTCAACGCCCCAACACAGATAAGTGAAGCTGCTCACCTGTAGCAGACTCATGGAGGTCGGTGACGTGGAGGACGTGGTCTGGAGCTGCCAGGGCGAGAGAGAGGACGCACACCAACCTAGGACCTTCCCCACAGAAGCACGTTACCACCAGAGACTAACCTTACTAACCAGAGAACAGTGTAAGGTTGTCATTGGTCATTTAGACTTAAGGAGCACTCTTGGAAATGTGTGTTCTTGTTCTTTTAGACTAGACTGTAATTGGTTGCTTCATTTGAACAATTGTAAATACATTTTGTTATTTCCAGAGATGGCAAAGGTAGTAAAACTATACAAGTAAACGTGTGTACATTTACTTGTAAAAAAGTACAATCACACTGCCAACAATGATTATCTAGTCTCAGTTAAAACTACTAGAATACTAGATATTTTTCAGATTATTTCACTTGTTTCAAGACATTTCTGACAATTTTCAAGAGATTGTAGCTTGAATCAAACTTTCCAAAGAGGTGAGTAAAAATGTTTGACTTCATTAGCAAATCATTTGTTTAGAAGTAAGAAAAAAAAATATTGACAGAAAACACATCGAAGCAGGTCATATAATCTAGGTACATCAAATAAAACCAGAAAAAATAACAAAAATCCAAGTTTTAAGACATTTTAACCCATCTTGAAATGCATTTTTGCAGAACATAAAGTTGGTTTGTGATGTTGTGGTGTGTGAGATGAGCTTTACCGTGAATGAATTATAATTTATCTGACTTTTATCATGTGATAAACATGTCATTTTTGTTAGGAATAAACTTTTGGGTGATTTTCACTTGTTAATATGTTCACAAAGTTCTGCTACACAAAGCACAACAGGTCTGACCTGGTATTTAGAGGGAATAACAATGTTTATGGGCTTATAAAGTAACTCACCTGATTATAAAATGTAGGAGTAGTAAGTACAGATACTCTTTGAAAAATGTAAGAAGTAAAAGTAAAAAGTCACCAGATTTTATAATACTCAAGTAAAGTACAGAAACTCAAAATTGTATTTTTCTTTTATTTAAACTTTATTTAACCGAGCGGCACCCATTGAGATCGAGATCTCTTTTTCAAGACGGACCTGGCCAAGAGGTCAAGCAGCACACGACAAGAGCATTATATGCACAATAACTAAAATACAATGCATGACAATTCATTTCAATTGAAAACAGACCTAAAATACAGTATTTATATTTCATATAGTGTAAAGCACAATGGTAAAATAAAAGAGTGAAATGCATGATTTAACAATAGGCCATATACACAAGTTCACATTAATAAATCATTGTCGTTGTAGTAAAAAAGATCGAAACATGTTAAAAGGAACCAGAGCAGGCCATTTAGTGTCTGAAGCAAGTTCCATGAAGAGGAAGCAGAGAAACTAAAAGCTTGTTTCCTCAACTCGGTTCGAACACGAGGAACATGGAACTAATAAATGCCACTAGAGCGCAAACTGTAATGGTTGGTAGCTCTTTGGAGAAGCGAAGACAAATAAGATGGAACCATATCTAAGAAAGCTTTATAGACCAGAAGCATCCAATATACTTAAGTCCAGTACTTGAGTAAAAATACTTCTGGTTCTTTCTGTCCTGAGCTTGCCTGGTTTATTCCACAGTGGTCCTTGTTTACGCTGCTTGTAAGAACTCTACATCTGTGACACTCGTTCATTGGTCAGTTCAGCTCAGAAGCTTTAGTCCTGCTGCTCTCTGTGACCAAAGTGACTGCTTTAGTTGAATCTGTGTTTGTGTCACACTTTCTATATGAATCTGAGACTGAAGAGCTGTGGATCTTTGTGTAAAACTAGTCGATATGTTTGAACTGTACTGTTTCTTTCACTGTGACTCCAGAGCTCTTATTAGGACACACTAGAGCTGGAATGATCTGGTTTGACAAACTCATGACTCGACACATAAAAGAATAAATACAGGATCTGATGGCAACAGATGCATAATGACTCAAAGAAAGTTTCAATGGGAATGTGTAAATGTTTGGGTCATGGTTGGTCACGTTTGTTGTGGACAAAGGTCTCCAAGTGTTTGTAAGAGCGACTGCAGCGCTGTGCACTTAGTTGTTGTTGTTTGAGGTGGAAATGATGAGTTCCTGAAGTCAAACACCATGTCCTTTGTGTTTTGCACATCAGTGCATAAACATGCAGCTAATAAACCTTTTATAAACGTTTAAAACGAAATATTAGCAGAAACCCAATATCGCACGGCCATGTAAACACCTGCAAAAAAAAAACAAATATGCTCATATTCTGTTTATTAATAAACCGAAAATGACCCTTGGCCTATTCCTTTTCCAATCCAAAATATCTGCTCATTTAAACACCAATCAGAATATTCCGATGTAAAAGGAATATTCAAGACTCCTCGCTGATGTGCTCCTCGTTTATGAACTAAACACAAACTGCCGAAACAAACATGCGCATAGAGAGACAACATTGGGGGTATTCCATGAAAGTGGCTTAACAAGTCTAGGCTTATCCTAAAATCCTGAGCTGAAACTAGCTTCATCTCCAACTTAAGCCTCAAGTGGTTCCATGAAAGAAATAAGCCTGGGTCTGAACAACGCTAATTCAAGCTTGAAGATTAATCTGGGCTGTGAGCGCACTCCCGCTGAATGTGACGAGGCCAGATCAATGGAGCGACGACTTTACTGAGAATGAGAGAGAAAAACACTTATTTACATGATCTGACTGAAACACGAGAGGAGCCAAAGTGCACACGGACTACAGTTTGATTTGCATCGCAAACGTTTTCAGTTTATAGAGGTGTATTCTGATCTGGGGAGCGAGAGGCAGCCCCTCCCCTCCTGTTCACTGCTGGAGAAAGACGAGGCGGAGATCCAGAGGATTTATCATCGTATTTGTGAGTAGTAGGCTAATTGTTTTCTAATGCAATGTATTGTTTTCCACTCCGTATGTGGAACTAGTCCCGCTGCGTAAAGTTGTCACAAAGTTGTAGCGTAACTCTTCACAACCAGAACTGACCAATCGGAGCAGAGCATGTGGACGTGATGTGACAGGGTCAGAGAGGGAGAGAGATGCGATGAAGCGCTTTGTGTGCGTAAAAGCAGCAGCACAACTCCACGGCTGCTCTCACACTTAAGTCCTGCTTTCATTGCTTCATGCTTTAGAGAAATAGCTGCATGTCTGAGGGAGATCTTACGTAGTTTAGATGCACGTAGGAGTAGCCTACAAGTTAATTTTCCAGTTAAATATGTGGCTTTTTGTGCTGCCAATGTGACGTTTGCTCTTACAAACGCGTCTCTCCACAGCGAGAGCGGCTCAAAAAAGGATGAAAAGAAACAGTCAGAGCGGCTCTCTGGTGCCAATGCCAAGTAAATAAAAGTGAATAAAAAGTGACTTTATAAGTTGTGTTGGGACAGACAGAGAGATTTCACACAGTTGTGGAAGTGTGAGAGGATAAACATGAGATTTAAGACGTTTTTTGAGACAAAGCTAAAATAATCTTGACTGTTAGCCTGGTCCCGACCAGGTTTATGTCTGTGCACCTGTTACTGCGGCAACTCAGCGTCACCTCTGGTTAGCCTCGTTAGTGGAATGGAAATGGAGATTTCATGAGCCTAGATTGGCCAAATAAGCCAGGCTTTGGCTTTAGCTCGCTTCTTGGAATACCCCCATTGTGTCGCTTATGAGGGTTTGTTTTCATGTGTAAGCACTGAAAAGATTATAACGCTATGAAAGTGCAAAAGATTAAAAACCCTGTGTATTTCTGGCATGCCTTATGTAGGCTGTTTGTGGTTTACTTTCCTCTGAAGATGTGGCAACAACAAACAGTTTAATCTGTTCTGGCGTTGTGTCTTTCAGTCTAAACACCTTTCATTCTCACAAAGTAAACCAGCAACAGCAAAACAGTGTCCAGTGTCTTACCAGCGTTGTAGAGGAGACACGCAAAGCAAAACTTCCAAAGCATCTCCGGGTGTTGAAGATTCATATAGGGGGTATTCCATGAAGCGAGATAAAGCCAAAGCCTGGCTTATTTGGCCAATCTAGGCTTATGAAATCTCCATTTCCGTTCCACTAACGCGGCTAACCAGAGGTGACGCTGAGTTGCCGCAGTAACAAGTGCGCAGACATAAACCTGGTCGGGACCAGGCTAACAGTCAAGATTATTTTAGCTTTGTCTCAAAAAACGTCTTAAATCTCATGTTTATCCTCACACACTTCCACAACTGTGTGAAATCTCTTTGTCTGTCACAACACAACTTATAACGTCACTTTTTATTCACTTTTATTTACTTGGCATTGGCACCAAAGAGCCGCTCTGACCGTTTCTTTTCATCCTTTTTTGAGCCGCTCTCGCTGTGGAGAGACGCGTTTGTAAGAGCAAACGCCAAATTGGCTGCACAAAAAGCCACATATTTAACTGAAAAATTAACTTGTAGGCCACTCCTACGTGAATCTAAACTACGTAAGATTTCCCACAGACATGCAGCTATTTCTCTTAAGGATGAAGCGATGAAAGCAGGACTAAAGTGTGAGAGCAAGCGGTGGAGTTGTGCTGCTGCTTTTGAGCGCAAAAGCGCTTCGTCGCATCTCTCTCCCTCGTCTCTGACCCTGTCACACCACGGACATCCTCTGCTCTGATTGGTTAGTTCTGGTTGTGAAGACTTACGCTCAGGTTACGCTACAACTTTATGACAACTTTACGCAGCGGGACTAGTTCCACATGCGGAGTGGAAAACTGTGGCATTGCATTAAAAAACGATGAGCGTACTACTCACAAATACGATGATAAATCCTCTGGATCTCCACCTCGTCTTTCTCCAGCAGTGAACAGGAGGGGAGGGGCCGCCTCTCGCTCCCCGCATCAGAATAAACCAGTATAAACTGAAAACTTTTGCGATGCAAATCAAACTATAGTCCGTGTGCACTTTGGCTCCTCTCGTGTTTCAGTCGGATCATGTAAAATAAGCGTTTTTCTCTCTCATTCTCAGTGAAGTCGTCACTCCATTGATCTGGTCTCGTCACATTCAGCGGGAGCGCGCTCACAGCCCAGATTAATCTTCAAGCTTGAATTAGCGTTGTTCAGACCCAGGCTTATTTCTTTAATGGAACCACTTGAGGCTTAAGTTGGAGATGAAGCTAGTTTCAGCTCAGGATTTTAGGATAAGCCTAGACTTGTTAAGCCACTTTCATGGAATACCCCCATAGTCCATCGGAATTTGTGTGTTCAGAAGAAAAGAAAGTTTGAAGCGCTCCACAACAAGCATTATTCCACTGTGAACGCACAGGACTGGTCTCCAAGTGTTTATGCTCGGTAAAAGCGAGTTGTCCTTGTGTTTGTGTCCAACTGTAGGTCTGCGTTGTCCCCGCGCTGTGGTCCACAGACTTTGACATGTTTGTATCAGGTGATATGTGTTTTTGTCTCGCGCTTCAGGTCCGTCTTCAGCAGATATGTCGCCTCTCCTTGGCCCTCACACGGGCTCTTCTATCGCTATCTTCTTTCCCTAACTGACAAGCTACACAGGCTTAATCATACACAGTATTCGTCAGTTTATCACAGTAGACCAACCACAATGGACAAAGTTTTTACCATTTAACTTTTCCCCCACACATTTAACCTATCATAACCTATGCCTCTGATTTGCCCCGCCTCCACGTCAGATCTGTTGCACACAGGGCAGTAAGAGATGTGATACAATCCAAAACAAAAATAATAAATTAGGATCAGAATCCAGTCCGTGCGTCGACATGTTCTGTGTGCGTCGAGACGTTGTCTGTGTGTAGCAGTTTGAATCGGAATATTCTGAATGATTACACTTGCATGTATACAGGATTAACCCTATTTGCTCACACGTGCAAACAGCTTATTACGAATATTTTAGAAAACGAAATATTGACATTAAACCAAATATGAAGCACATGTAAACATGATCATTGAGTGAAAAGACTGTGGCAGTTTGTTCATCCAGTAGTAAACTGACCAACACTGTGTCATCAGCAAACTTCACTCACTTTATTTACATGTTTGCAGGATGTTTTCCATAGAATCTGCCTTGAATAACTCAGCTGACCAATCACAAAATTCACTCATATGTGTGTCCTCAACAGTGTTTTGTTCATCACATGTTCTAGAAAGAAAGATCAAAACATGATTGTTCAATGGAGTGGAAATGAAGGGTTTTTAGAGAACCACACTGATGTGACTGAGGTTTTTACTTCCACTTTATAAATGAAAGAAAGAACTAGATACATAGAGAGAGGCTTTTATTCAATATTTACAAACTTAAAAAAGCATACATTTCTACAACATTTGACATTACACATGAGAGAACATTTTTTATTTCTAAGTCAATTTTGACCAAATATCAAAACCTTGCAGACAGACTGTTTCCTGTTCATTGTGTAAAGTTCTTGATTTTTCTGTTTTCTCCACATTATAGTGAGTCTGTCGGAGCACACAGAGACACTGAGGAGTCATAAGACCAGAGCCTAAACCCAGGGAGCAGAGTGTGAGTGAATGTGGTGTTGAAGGTGTGGAGGTGGATCAGTTGGTCAGAAGAGACTGTGTAGAAGGACAGAGAGCCAGCAGGACAGTCCACAAACACTGCTACTGTCCAGAAGAGGAGGACCTGGGCTGAAGGAGGCGGGTTTGTTTCTTTTTATGCCAAACATAGAAACCATCTTTAGAACAGAACAGACACCAGGACTGATTATTGTGTCCAAATACACTGTCAATACTGTCTCCTTTCCTCCTGATTTCTCTGTAAGACACTGATATAGAAACCCTTCCACTCCACTGCACCTCCCAGTAACAGCGACCAGTCAGACCAGAGACACACAGAAGCTGAGCCCAGTACTCAAATCTGTCCTGATGATCTGGATATGGCTGCTCTTCTCTCACACGTGTCACCTTCTTGTTGTTGTCAGACAGTTTGAGTTTTCTGTGAGCTGTGTTTGGATCCAGAGTGAGATCACAGAAATCTGATGGAGAGAAGACACAACACAGCAGCAGTTAGTCCTCTGTCCACTCTCAACATGTGACACACACTTGGACTCACGTTTCATTAAAGGAGAACTATTTGGTGTTTACCAAGTATTTAGGAAGAAACTAGAACATGTGTAGATTGGTCATTTAGATTTTGTTCTTTGTAAATCATAAAATTGGTCTAAAACAGCTTAAAATAAAACTGGTCCATTGACTTCCTGTTTGAAACTTTAGAAATGATAAGCCCCGCCCACTCACTGTAACATTTAACTTTATGAAGTAGCACATTTGAACTCATTGTTTTATTGTTGGAAAGTGGCATCTTGACCATTTTGAATCCTACATGTTTTCAGCAAATCACAAGAAAAACAGACTAGAGGATAGGTGGTAGGTGAAAACAGGGATTTTCTGATCACTGGTGCATCAGCTCAAGACAAATGAAGTGAACTCAAGACTTACACTTTCTGAGTCCTGGTGCTAACCTCACAGCTCCAGCATGATCCAGTCTGAAACACAAGAAGATACTTTTTTATAATAACTTTTATTAACCTATATTTGGACAAGATCACTTCTAAATGAAGAATTTTCCTTAATCAATGTTCACGATAGCTTATTATTTTTATTTCTTATTTTGTTTCTTTCACTGAAATTTTTCACAATTTACCTGTATTGATAATCTTTCACAAACAAGTGTTGACAGAACAAAACTAAATCTGTTGCACTGTGAGTGATGTAACCCAGGTGACAAATCCTGTCCTTGCCTTCTCTCTGTTAGCGCTTCTTTACATGTATTGGCACTGTTCCCAAATCTTTCATTGGTCCTTATGTGTTCCCCACGGGGGTTTTAGCATCATCACCACATCACCACAAAAAACTCTCTCCCCACTCACTCACATGCCCAATGCCCACTGAGTTACATTCACACCTCTCACGAACACTTTGGATATTACCTTCTCCTCTGGATCATCGATTAAACCCAGACATGGGGTTTAAATGAACTGTGGGCGGGCTGGGTTGAACTATTTTGCGGTTGCTGAGTAAAATTGACTCTTGCTGGACTCTCGATACATCGCAATTTGATCTGGATATTTTGAACACATTCAATAGACCATTGTTGTGTATTTGTTGAAAATGAAATGAAGCATTTGTTTTGCTATGTAAATATCTGAATGGCCATTTGTTTGCTGTTTGTTTATGTTATATGTTTGTATGTCATGTATTACTATTTCACAATATATGGTGTCCCACCAACGCAAATTTACGTCTCCGGTCACTCCCCCCTAGAGTCGAACGTAGCTTCTGATCACTAGCCTTATTACACCTTTATTACTGGGTCATAGCATTGCATAGCTAATTACAGCTTTCTATCTAGTGCTATAGAATAACTATAATATTGTGTGAGACAAGTGCTACAGTGAGTTGGTCTTTCATTTGCAGCTGTGTAACTGATACATCCATCACTGAGACAACAATGTATTTACTGCACAAACTTCTTTCTTTTTGTAAAATCTTGAATTTGAAATCTGAAAGTTTCCCATGTTTTGTCTCTTCGTGTTTTTAACAAAGTGTTCAGACCTAGTGTAGTAGTACTCGAGACCGGTCTTGGTCTCGAGGCTGGTCTCGAGACCGTTTTTTAAGGTCTTGGTCTCGTCTCGGACTCGAGCGTTCAAGGTCTTGGTCTCGTCTCGGACTTGAGCGTTCAAGGTCTTGGTCTCGTCTCGGACTCGAGCGTTCAAGGTCTTGGTCTCGTCTCGGACTCGAGCGCTCCAGGACTTGGTCTTGGTCTTGAGTGCTCCAGGACTCGGTCTTGGTCTAAAACGCTCCCGAGCACGGTCATTTTGGAGCGGACCGGCAAGCGAAATGCCACGCGCAGGCAGCCCCAGTCTCATTTCACTTACACGCCTAATTCTGTGGGTCAGATCTTGTACACAGCAAGCCAAAGCGCCGAGCACCCACGCGCCCCGAGGCGCAGCCAAAGCCGCTCGTCAACCCAATACGCTCCAAGCTTTCCCGCTGGACACTCCAGCAGCAACCCGCTCGCCATGGGCGCGCGCCTCTCGCTCACGCGTGAGGTCTGTTTGGGTCATTACCGTGTGTGTTCGCCCCTCCTCGTTCTTCCTCATGCTGCCTGCCTCCGCCCCGCGTATCGCTTTGGATCTTGTGTCAGCATCATTCCGTGGGTCATAGTAAAACTTTCCGAGCGTCACTGCAAGTGACAGAGAAAACACGAGCCAACAAATTATCAAAAGCCATTGATTTTCTCGCGTTCGCTTCACATCTGTCCGTGGGCGCTCGTGATCCTCGTGGACTGTGTGACCCCCGCGCTGCGCTTTCACTTTGTTTGTGAGTCGAGTCCATAGAGACTAGAGACGCGACCCGATTCCGTGACATCCGATTCAGTGCGTGGATGGCCCGGGACAGATACTGGTGACCCGCCCCCTCTGCAGAGCTGTGGAGCTGAGGACACGGAGTTTGTGGGAATCCCGTGTGCCAAACTATATTTTTAAACAGATAATTCTGCACTCATGGCAAAAACATCACATTTTACAATGTGTGTGCTTTAGAACATAGACCTCACTATCCATTTTCTATCATAGTGTTTGTAGGCCCATTTAAAAACAATACAAATACTGAAATCATCTCATTGCAGTTGTGTAAGCTTTTCAATTCTGGCTGTGGCTACCCAATACATGATCAGAATTCTCTAAGTGTACACAGTGTATAAATGAGTAGATCCCCCACAACCTGTGATGATCAGGCTACATTTAATATTTGTGCAAAAGATTTTTATTTAATACTGACCTTTAGAGCAACTGAACATTTCTAATGTTATGATACTAAGTTGTGCAGCTCTGTTACAGCTTTTGTGCTTTGCTTTTTTTTTTTTTTTTTGCCAACATACAATTTTGTAGCAAAATAAATTAACTGATTATAAATTAAACAAACACTGCATAGTCAATTATATTTAATTAAGCAATAAAAAAATGTCAATTATCAATTTAGGACCAGTGCTCCTAAAATTTCCCCTGTGCCCCTAAACTGAATCAGTTAGCAGCTACAGTGCTCCTTGTGAAAAAGTTAGTCTGGAGTCTTGACTTTCAGTTTGTTAATTACATTTTTATACTGTTGAACTGTGTCCATGGCTTATTCTTGAACAATGTTTATCTCTGGGCACATTCATAATTTTTAAATTGGTCTTGGCCTGGTCTCGATCTGTCTTGGTCTTGGTCTCGGTCTCGACACTTTGTGGTCTTGGTCTTGTCTCGGTCTCGAGATCTTGTGGTCTCGGGCAAGTCTTGGTCTCGATTAGTGCGGTCTTGACTACTACACTATTCAGACCTGAGAGTGTGCAGTGAGCAGTGAGGGTCCTTCTGTAGAGCAGACAGGAGCTTTACTCCTGTGTCTCCTGGATGGTTGTAGCTCAGGTCCAGTTCTGTCAGATGGGAGGGGTTGGACCTCAGAGCTGAGGCCAGAGAAGCACAGCCTTCCTCTGAGACCAGACAAAAGGACAGTCTGAGGACACAGATTGTATTGTATTTAGTGATGTTCAAGATGTTCTAATGAATCATAAAAACTTTTGAAATATCATTATTGACCTGAGTTGTTCCAGTTTACAGTGAGGACTCTTCAGTCCAACAGACAACATCTTCAGCCCTGGGTCCTTCAGGTCATTGTGACTGAGGTCCAGGACTCTCAGACTAGAGGACTGGGAGCTGAGGACTGAGGACAGAGCTTCACAGCTTCTCTCTGACAGGTTACATCTGCTCAGGCTGAAAGAGGAGACAGGAGCATGTTAGAAAAAACTTTTAGAACACACTGAACACAGATTCATTTAGGCTAATGGTCATAAAAAGGCTTTTGCTCTTTCAAAGAAAATAAAAATACATTAGACAAAACAAACACATGAGGACCAATATTGCAGTGTGGCCTGTGAAATAATACAGCCCCAAGAAGACAAGATCTATAAACAAGACTGTGTACTCCTGAAACCCCTCAGCTGTAAATGTACATTCATATTTTGTTTTATTCAAATAGACTTATCAGTGCAAATGGGTAAAAAACAAGAAACAATTAAGGCTACTTCATCACTTTGCAAATCAACCAGAAAATTGGATTTACTCAATGTAATTAGTAACATTTAATTGCTTATAAAAATAAATAAATAAATAACAAAAACTATTGAAATACTGATATTGACCTGAGTTGTTCCAGTTTACAGTGAGGACTCTTCAGTCCAACAGACAACATCTTCAGCCCTGAGTCCTTCAGGTCATTGTGACTGAGGTCCAGGACTCTCAGACTAGAGGACTGGGAGCTGAGGACTGAGGACAGAGCTTCACAGCTTCTCTCTGACAGGTTACAGCTGCTCAGGCTGGAGGGAGAAAACATTGTTTATGTAGAAGTTGAATCAAACCATCCTCTGTTAAACAAAGGTTACTCACAGAGCTTTGTTGGAGGCCTTGACCACTGGCAGCAGCCTCAGGAGAGCCTCCTCTGAATCAGAGTATTTCTTCAGCTCAAACTGCTCCAGATCTTCTTCTGATGACAGTAAGATGAAGGCCAGAGCTGACCACTGAGCAGGAGACAGTCCACCTTCAGACAGACGTCCTGAACTCAGGTACTGTTGGATCTGCTCCACCAGAGAACGATCATTCAGTTCATTCAGACAGTGGAGCAGGCTGATGCTCCTCTCTGCAGACACATCCTCACTCAGCTTCTGCTTGATGTACTCAGCTGTTTTCTGATTGGTCTGGGAGCTACTTCCTGTCTGTGTCAGCAGACCTTGTAGAAGGCTCTGATTGGTCGACAGTGAAAGACCCAGGAGGAAGCGAAGGAGCAAGTCCAGGTGTCCATTTGGACTCTGTAAGGCCTGGTCCACAGCTGTCTGGTAAAACTGCACTGATTTACTAGTAAAAATATTTGTCCATGATGAAGTTTGTTTCTTTAAGAGCAGGTTGATCCCAGTGTTGATGAAGGTCTGATGACGTGAAGAGCAGCCAGAAATTCCTGCACACTCAGATGGATGAAGCAGTAGACCTTGTCCTGGTACAGGCCTGGCTCCTCTCTAAAGACCTGTGTGAACACTCCGGAGTACACTGAGGCCGCTGCAGCGTCCAGACCACACTCTCTCAGGTCACACTCGTAGAAGATCAGGTTTCCTTTCTGCAGCTGCTCAAAGGCCAGTTTTCCCAGAGACTTCACCATCTTCCTGGTCTCTGGACTCCAGTGTGGGTCTGTCTCAGATCCTTCTTCATACTTGATGTTCTTGACTTTGGCCTGAACCACCAGGAAGTGGATGTACATCTGAGTCAGGGTCTTGGGCAGCTCTCCTCTCTCTCTGCTTTTTCAACACATGCTCCAGGACTGTGGCAGCGATCCAGCAGAAGATTGGCATGTGGCACATGATGTGGAGGCTTCTGGACGTCTTGATGTGGGAGATGATTGTGTCGGCCTCGTCTCTGATCCTCTTCCTGAAGTACTCCTCCTTCTGTGGGTCGGTGAACCCTCTGACCTCTGTCACCATGGAGACACACTCAGCAGGGATCTGATTGGCCGCTGCAGGTCGTGTGGTTATCCAGAGGCGAGCGGAGGGAAGCAGGCTCCCCCTGATGAGGTTTACCAGCAGCACGTCCACTGAGACGGACTCTGTGGGGTCAGACAGGGCCTTGGTTTTGGTGAAGTCCAGAGGAAGTCTGCACTCGTCCAGACCGTCAAAGATGAAGAGCACCTGGAGGTCTTCAAAGCTGCAGAGTTCTGCTTGTGTTTGACTAAAGAAGTGATGAACAAGTGTGACCAAGCTGAAGCTTCTCTCCTTCAGCACATTGAGAGCTCTGAAAGTGAACAGGAACAGCAGCTGTATGTCCTGGTTGGCTTTGCCTTCAGCCCAGTCCAGACTGAACTTCTGAGTGAGCAATGTTTTCCCGATGCCAGCCACTCCCTTTGTCAGCACTGTTCTGATTGGTCCATGTGTGTCAGCTGGGCCTTTAAAGATGTCTTCACATGTGATGGCTGTCTCTGCTGGCTCTGGTTTCCTGGAGGCTGTTTCCATGTGTCTGACCTCATGTTCCTGGTTGACTTCTGAAGAGCCTCCCTCTGTGATGTAGAGCTCTGTGTAGATCTGCTTCAGAAGGGTGGGGTTTCCTGCTTTAGCGATGCCCTCAAACACACACTCACACTTCTGCTGCAGCTCACACTTCAGTTTACGCTGACAAACTCCAGAATAACTCCCTGAATGAAGACAACAGACACAGCCCTGAGTCTCAGAGAATATAAAATGACTGTGAGCACCTTGTTAAATGTGTTCAATGGTCCTACTGCTCCTCAGACGCTCAGCCAGCTCCTTCTGCTTCATCCTCCTCAGGAAGTTCAGTGTGATCTTCAGAACAGCCTCACTGCTGCTCCTCTGCTCTTCATCCTCATCCTTCAGAGGCTCTAAGCATTCTGGGTAATCTGTACTCAGAAGCTTGTGGAGCTTCTTCAGCTCCTTCTGGACAAAAGTGAAGATGTCCTCCTCCAGAAGCTGAACAGACACATTATAAACAACACAAATGCAGTCAGTGTCAGATCTGTGGGAAACAAGTTCTCATTCATCTGAACATTTCCAAACTTTAGTGAATGACAGACCTTAAATATGGAGTCCAGCTGTGTCTGATGGAGCTGACCACTGGAGACCTCTGGACCAGGCTCATCCACTCTGTCAAATGGTTCACTTAAACTGATCCAAGAAATGCAGTTAGTTAGCTTTCACAGGTCTTTTGTGTAAAAGAAGGTACATTCTCATCTGGGCATTCCTGGGTAATTAAAGGGTATTAGAAAGTCTTCAGTAGGTTTCTATAGTACAGATTTTGATTAAATGCTCCGTTGTGAGTCGCACTTTACTTGGGTCTTGGGTTTTCTTGAAGGCCGCTGGTACACTACTCCATATTAACACAAAGGGCCCATGTGCATTTTTTTTAAATGGACTACAAATGAAAAAGGTCCACTAGCTCATGAAATTGGCCCCTTCCTTTCTCAAATTTGTTGCACCACTCTCTTGCTCTGTTCTCTCTCTCTTTCTCTCCATGTGTCTGTTTTACCAAATGCTTATCCCTGACATGGGAGAGACGTGCGTAAAGCTGCTGCTCATGACTAAACAGATCTCGCCTAATTAAGCTAAAACATAAATACTGTGGGCCTTGTGAGTATTTTGGCGTACACACAAACCCTTTACTACTCACAAGATTTCACCCACATTTTATTCACAGATTTTTCATTGTTTCTGACTTTACTGAAAAATGCAATTATTTTCAATGGGGTGCTGGCAGTGTTTTAATGGGACGCTGCAAAGTATGTCTGATTCATTATCCAGGACACTGGAGATGTAAAAGTGATACTAAACATGATGTTGGACTTCTTGATCCAAGTGTTTGAAGTCTGTGGTGTTTCAGAGCCTCTACAGCTCCACCTTCATGTCACTGATCCGTAAAGATTGTGAGCCTTTCAGCGCTCTGCCCTGGGAAGGGCAGGGCCTTTTTAAAGAGGAAATATGAAGGGCTCAGCAGATAACACTGAAACATAACGTTAACTTTCAATGGTAATTTTAATTTACCCATGTTTTTATACAAAAACCCCAAAAACGTGAGTAATAGCTATAATAAAAACCTCTTTATTCTTATTCAACCTGCTGAAAGATAGGATCTGCAGGGCCGAAACTTTCTCCAAATCACAGGAAATGACACCTATTTTAGCCAAAAACTTCTACATGATTCATTTTGTTAAGCTGCACATACTGTATCAGAGAGTCACTTCGAGAAATGCATATAATACACATATGTAAATATCAAGTTTACATTATGTTTGAACAAGAAGAATTACGCATTTCATAAATCCTTTCATTTTTCCTGTCCACTTTGTTTGAACAGTTCTCTTGGTTATCTTGTATCTTCGTCAACACAACGGGACCATCACTGATATGTCAAAACAGTGTTTTGTGTGTGTGAATGTCCCTTTAATGTAATGACTACATCTCATAACACACACTGGTCACTCAACAGCTCTGTCCTGAAGGCCATCGATGTCCCATAGACCAGTCACTCTTGAGG
The DNA here is from genome assembly GCA_038363315.1 of Mugilogobius chulae. Lineage (NCBI taxonomy): Eukaryota > Metazoa > Chordata > Actinopteri > Gobiiformes > Gobiidae > Mugilogobius > Mugilogobius chulae. The sequence goes on along the minus strand of JBBPFD010000197.1, from coordinate 81,890 downwards.
ACTCACATCTAGGACCAGGTTTCAGACGGAGGAAGTTTGTAGTGGCTCCTAAGACATAGAAAATACACTCAACACACAACTATTGTTTTAATACAAAACTATAAAATGATTTTAAACCTAAAAGTTGTTATTGATTTGTGACTTTTAAAAAAAAAAATACCATGACCACATGGTAATCTCTGTGGACCACTGACTAACCCGTGGTCATTTCTCTTTTGTAAAACCAACATATCGTCCAAATAGAGCGTTCACATCCCATGGAGGCCCTGCTGGTGGGTGGGAGAGGCTGTGTCCTCTCTGTGCTCTCTCTGATCCATGCTCAGTCCAGAGTCCTGCACAATGACATCACACAGTTAACCCCGCCCACTCGACATACTGTTTGAAAAAAACAAAAAAACAAACTGAAACTGAAATAACCATCTGAAACATAAAATGGATTTTGAACTTGAAGAAAAAAACTTTTTTAAAATAATTGTATTATTTTCTACTACACGAATTTGACATTCAGTTTTAAGTTTTTGTTTTTCAGTTTTCAAAACATTATTACCTTAATCTAGCTCCATATTCAACCCCCTTCCCCACCCTCACTAGCTTTTGTGATGGGTCATGACGTACCAAGCTTTCAGCGGTAAATTGTTTAAAATTAATTTGGCTAAGTTTAGTCATAATTTGATGGCTAATTTTAGGATTGGGGCTTACTGATTTTCTAGCACTAAGTTTAAACAAGCCCGGACCAATCTTACAGAACACCGGATCCGTCTGGGTGCGGTGGCCACTCACACCAAGACCGGAGTATCCATGCGTAGGTACGAACACTGCCGGCATCACAAGTATCACGAGATCACGAGTTCAGCTGGGTTCATGCTTACTGACACAAGTGTTGGAAATACTGGTAAACACAGGATACTTGCGTCGAGCACGGGAAGTTTATTTACATCCTATGTGTTATAAAGTCATGTATATGTCGAGAATTTTTACCTTGTTTGTATTACTAGTAGTAGCATATTGATTTTATTCGAAAACCACCGTATTCACTTAACCTGCACTTGCTTGGTTTCCTGTTTGTTGTGTCGTGTTTTCACCAAAAAGGGCTCTGGAGAGCTCCGGCAGTCCGGAAAAAGTTTCTTCCAATGGAAAAGATCCAGACAACCAGAGCAGAGCCGCATGGCTTGCTAGAATGGACGGATCGCTGTGTGAGAACCTCTCATTACATTTCAAAAAACAGAAAGCCGCCAGGAAGGGATGACGGGATGCAGCATGAGCCCGGTGTTACGCTTAGCAGTGGTACTCAAACTGGGGGTTGGGACCCCCGACCGCAAAATGATTTCTGGGGGTCCCCTGATCATGTGAAAACTTGAACATTAAGATTTTAAACAAGGTTTGACAACTTCAAATACAGTGATAGGTGTGTATTAGCTGTTCTACAAGATAGTTTATCTAGGCCAGGGCTCTGCAACCTGCGGCTCTAGAGCCACATGCAGCTCTTTAAAGACTTTATTGTGGCTCTTTGGGCTCGCATTACTATTAGGAAATACACTGTTAGAAAAAAGAAAGAACATTCTAATAAATGGTTTTAATGTGTGTAAATGTGACGCTTGTCTGCAGATTGAGGACTGTTTCTAATACTGCTGTCAGGTCTTACAAGTGTGCTCTTCTGTCGTTATTAGCACACTCATTGTGATAATTGCATTAAAATCATACAAACATAGCACACGGCTATGTGAGGTCACATCTAACAAAAGCAAAGACAGGGAACAAAAACTCACAGTCTGGGCCTCAAACAATAACATGCAAGAAATTCAAAAACTGTGATAAATATTTCCATCTTGGCCAATCTCATCTCGGCAGTCCAAGCTTTTTAAAAATATACACAGTTATTTTGGAGGGTGTTGACTTTTTCCCATCACTATAGCTTCTACAATGCAGCTGAATGGAGAAAGTGACAGATTATTTGATCAAGCATGTTAGACTAACTTTGCATACCACGTGTATATTACCTTTTTGTTTTGTATATTTTTATTTAACTATAGTTTCCACTCTTTCTGACTTTAATTTTCCTTGACTTGGGCCATTGCTGCTCTTTGCTGTTACATGTTGCAGACCCCTGATCTAGGCTTGTGTTTTCAAAATAAAATCAAACATAAGACTACAGATTTTATCTCTTTGCAAGTAGCCTACATTTAGCCTCCCCTGACCCTTCCCCAGGGCCCCCCTGCAGAAGAGATTCTGAATCTCAGTGGGACTTCCCTGGTTAAATAAAGGTCAATTAAATTAAAATTAATTCAGGGGTTAGGGTTAGTACTTTAGGGGTTAAGCCTGAAAAAGGTTGAGAACCACTGCTCTACAGTGTCTTGCTCTGATTAAGAAACAACGCAGAGAGACTGATGGATCATTGGGATCATTGGGATCATTTGGTCGTCACACTAAAGCTTTTACACACATGGCAGACAGATGCCCTGGTTGGATTTTCATGTTTGTAGATAACTTATGTAAAAAAAAAAAAAAAAAAAAAAAAAAAAAAAAAAAATATATATATATATATATATTATATATATATATATATATATATTATATATATATATATATATATATATTGACCGCTGGTTATCTGTGCTCAAGTGTTCTCTATAAAAGGCCACCAGAATGAAGCCAAAACACACTTCTTCACGATGCCACGCTTGTCGCAACCAGAGAGAGATGGAGCTATTGGCTGCTCCAAGCTGGTTTGTGTTGTTTATCTGTCTCCAGGGTGTTTGGGAGTCACCGCTCTACCATTAGTCGTCTTACGGAGCAATACCAGGTCACTGGTTCCTCTAACGACCGCCCTCGTACTGTCACCCCGGTGTAATGACCGCTGTACAAGACCGCGCCAACCGCCCCGCACATCTCCGTAACAGGTTCAGCCGCCACCAGGTCCTCAGCCGAGACCATTGGGACACATCACAGGCCAGTGTTGGCCAGAATCATCCGTAATCGCCTCCATGCTGACCTGTATTCAACCATATTGGCCATGTGTTGGATCAGTGCTTACCCCCCCACATCGCCGAGCTCGG
>JBBPFD010000197.1:46133-73533 GCA_038363315.1 Mugilogobius chulae | reverse complement strand
CCAGATTTCAAGTTTATTCACACAAACTAAACATGGATGTGAAATTATTATACCCATGTCCACACTACAGTATGGCACTTATAATTTGTGAATGTAGAATAAGATCTCTTATTTATCAAATTTTAAAAATAGTCTGCAACAGCCATTGTGTGACAATCAAAAAGGAGTCTGGGTGTTTCATGAGCTGGATTGTAGGTAAATGTTTATTACCTGGTGAACAATGAGAAGGTCTGTTGCTCCAGGTCTGCAGTCTTCAGCAGCAGAGGAGTCAGTCTTCAGCAGAGGAGTCAGAGAAGTCCAGCCAGGTTCAGGTGTAACTGTGTTGAGCTCCACTGTCTTCATCCCTCAGTCTGAAATGCAAGAACATCCCATATTATACATAAAATACTCATCATGCTGCTCTAATTCTATTTATGTATTTGCCAGGTTTCTTTCACTTTTCCCTTGTCAGAACATTCACAAAAGTAAACTGTTAGAAGAAACAATTAAAACTCACATTTGCAAACATACTGAAAATGTATCAGATTTGCAGTGATTCTTTAACTACTATCTACACACACAGACACATCTTAAATCAAATAAAGACAATTTAATATGTGCTCAACAACTTGTACTGTTGATATAGTGTCTATGGGTTAAAATGATAAACATTACTGGAGCAGCTGTGATGTAACATTGATCATGTCACTAGAATGAATACAGTTACTTTAGCATGTTGGAAAAGCAGATTGAGTTAGGAAAAGGTCACAACAGAACCAACCAACTTCCCCTAATTATTTTAGTTAGTTAGTAAAGCATATTTCAGTTTTACTCACGTGTGTAGTTTCTTGGGAGAAGATGAGTGCAGGTGGTGAATGTGAATCCATTAACAGCAGGCTGCTCCATTAACTAACATTGACCCCTTAAAACTCATCTTAAACTGCCAGAACATGACTAAACTAGAATAAACACACCATTAACAACTCTATAAAAATGTATACATCCATGTTTGTCTTGAATATTCTGAAGAAGGAGCAGAAGCAGCAGCAGCAGTAATGAATCCAGCTTGTTTCCATCGGAGCTAGCTCATGGCTAGCTGCTATTAGCCGATGTTAGCTGCGCAGCTGCAGCTACGAGAGCGGCGCGGAACGAATGCGCCGAGGTCCGCGGGCAGATGTCAATCAAACGGTTCCCGGGCACCTGATTGGTCAGTTCTTTTAATCAATAAATTAATATCTCGATTTACGGACAAAATAGCGAAATAAACACACCCGGATCATGTAGTGCTCTTTAGTACAAACGTTTTAAAGCTAAGATGACACACCTCACTGCAGTAGCTACAGAGAAAATAGTGCCGTTTTTTCAATGGTAGAGATACAGAGAACTAAGAAGGTGGAGCCGAACGCACCCATGGGCTACTTCCTATTTGGAACGCGGGAGCCAAAGCGTTAGCTCCGTCCACTGATTATACAGTCTATGATCGAAATATCGAGATTCTGTCAAATGATCATTTTTGGTTTAAGGCAGATTGTTGATGGACATTTACTCCGAAAATTTTCACCTATAACCACTCTGGCTTTACATACTACTGTAGATTTTTTTTTCTGTGCATGGTCTTGGAGAGTTACTCAGGGTTCTGCAGTCCGGCAGAGCTGAGTAAAGCGAAGACAGTGTGCGAGGATCGGCAGATTGTTGCTGAGCGGAGCTGCCTGTATCAGAATCAGCACATAACCTCGCCCACTCACCACACAGTTCATTGTTTGATATATTTTGTTACAATAATTAAATCTTTACTGCTACGTCTGGTCAGCCTGCTGTTAGTCAAGTGTTTTATCTTATGGAGCATCAAAAATTACATGTAGCTACATCAAATTGTAAAATATGAGATACAAACTTTTTTATGACAGACACACAGAGTAACAGAACAATACTATACTCACAACACATTTTTTTAGCATTGTTATTGAATTCAGTCTAAAGTTATGATCATATTAATGACCAACAGTGTCAATAGGCAGGAAATCAAACAGGACTAACTTAGGTCTAAACTAAATCTGTACCAAACCATGTCTGAACCAGGACTAGCCTAGGTCTAAACTAAATCTGAAGTCAAACTATGCTAAGTCATAACTAAATTTACCTAAATACAGGACTAAAGCCAGAACTAACCAGACTAAAGCCAGAATACCACTAAAGCCAGACTACCAGGACTAAAGCCAGAATTAAACCAGGACTAAAGCCAGGACTAAACCAGGACTAAAGCCAGAACTAAACCAGGACTAAGCCAGGACAAACAGGTTAAAGCAGAACTAAACCAGGACTAAAGCCAGGAACTAAGACCCAGGACTAAAGCCAGGACTAAACCAAGCGTCTAAAGCCACGAACCTTAAACCAGGACTAAGCCAGGACTAAACCGACTAAAGCCAGACTAAACCCAGGTTCTAAAGCCAGAACAAAACCAGGTCTAAAGCCAAACTAAACCATGGGTCTAAGCGCAGAACTAAACAGAATCAGCCAGATAAAAACAGGACTAAAGCAGAACTAAACCAACCTAAACAGGGCTAAACCAGAAACTAGCCAAACTAAAGCCAGTCAACGCCAGAACTAAACCAGGACTAAAGCCAGGACTACAGAGTCTAAAGCCAGAACTAAACCCAGTCTAAAGCCAGAACTAACCAACAGAAGCAGGATAAACCAGGTCTAAAGCAAGAACTAAACAAGGTCTAAAGCCAGAACTAAACCAGGACTAAAGCCAGAACTAAACCAGGTCTAAAGCCAGAACTAAACCAGACTAAAGCCAGAACTAAAGCCAAGAAAACAAACTAAACCAGGACTAAACCAGAACTAAAGCCAGAACTAAACCAGGTCTAAAGCCAGAACTAAACCAGGTCTAAAGCTCAGAACTAAACCAGGTCTAAGCCAGAACTAACCAGGTCTAAAGCCAGAATAAACAGTTAACCAAACTAAACCAGGTCTAAAGCCAGAAACTAAACCAGGTCTAAAGCCAGAACTAACCAGGTTAAGCCGAACAAGACCAGGTCTAAAGCAAGAACTAAACAAGGTCTAAAGCCAGAACTAAACCAGGACTAAAGCCAGAACTAAACCAGGACTAAACCAAAACTAACCAGGACTAAACCAGGTCTAAAGCCAGAACTAAACCAGGTCTAAAGCCAGAACTAAACCAGGTCTAAAGCAGAACTAAACCAGGTCTAAAGCCAGAACTAAACCAGGTCTAAAGCCAGAACTAAACCAGGTCTAAAGCCAGAACTAACCAGTCTAAAGCCAGAACTAAACCAGTCTAAAGCCAGAACTAAACCAGGTCTAAAGCCAGAACTAAACCAGGTCTAAAGCCAGAACTAAACCAGGTCTAAAGCAAGAACTAAACCAGGTCTAAAGCCAGTGTTGAAAGAATCAAACAGTAAAACCTGAGCGGATCCAAAGAGTCCAAAGTGTTTCCTGAGAATTGTTGTGTCTGAATAAAGAGACTTGTTTGTGACTTCTACTTTATTTTTCTAATCATATGACAAACTTCTCCTTTGAAACTCACATCAGCAAAAACAGCCTCCACAGACTCGTGAGCAACAGGTTTCACTTCTGTAAAATGACAAAAACACAACATCACAAAATCAGTTCACAAAAGTACGTTTAAATTCACAAATGTAGCTGAGTTTTTTAAGTTTGTGTCAGAAAAAGCATCCATAGTCTTGTAAGTTGTACATGTTTGTTTGCTGTGTCTTTTTGCTTTGTGGTTGAGGGACTGGAATAAATAATGACAGCAGGTGGAACGTATCTTTTGAACTCACAGTGGCAGGTTGGCACGACTGTTTGTCCTGAGGTGACGGCCCCTTCTGTCCAACAGTGAGAGGAGCTCCGGGACGAGGTCGAGCAGGGGAGAAGGATCGTCAGGGGCCAGGGCGGCTTTCAACGCCCCAACACAGATAAGTGAAGCTGCTCACCTGTAGCAGACTCATGGAGGTCGGTGACGTGGAGGACGTGGTCTGGAGCTGCCAGGGCGAGAGAGAGGACACACACCAACCTAGGACCTTCCCCACAGAAGCACGTTACCACCAGAGACTAACCTTACTAACCAGAGAACAGTGTAAGGTTGTCATTGGTCATTTAGACTTAAAGAGCACTCTTGGAAATGTGTGTTCTTGTTCTTTTAACTAGACTGTAATTGTTTTCTTTGTAATACATTTAGTTCTTTCTGTCCTGAGCTTGCCTGGTTTATTCCACAGTGGTCCTTGTTTAAGCTGCTTGTAAGAACTCTACATCTGTGACACTCGTTCATTGGTCAGTTCAGCTCAGAAGCTTTAGTCCTGCTGCTCTCTGTGACCAAAGTGACTGCTTTAGTTGAATCTGTGTTTGTGTCACACTTTCTATATGAATCTGAGACTGAAGAGCTGTGGATCTTTGTGTAAAACTAGTCGATATGTTTGAACTGTACTGTTTCTTTCAATGGGACTCAGAGCTCTTATTAGGACACACTAGAGCTGGAATGATCTGGTTTGACAAACTCATGACTCGACACATAAAGAATAAACACAGGATCTGATGGAAACAGATGCACAAAGATTAAAAAAAGCTTCAATGGGAATGTGTAAATGTTTGAGTCATGGCTGGTTGTCGACAAAGATCCAAACATGATTGTTCAATGGAGTGGAAATGATGGATTTTTATAGAGGTTTTTACTTCTACTTTATAAATGAAAACAAGAAGAACTAGATACATAGAGAAGTTTGTATTCAATATTTACATAGTTTTACAAAAATCATACATTTATACAACATTTGACATTAAACATGAGAGAAACAATGTATTTCTAAGTCAATTTTAACCAAAAATCAAAACCTTGCAGACAGACTGATTCCTGTTTATAGTGTAAGTTCTTGCCTGTTCTGTTTCATCCACATTATAGTGAGTCTGTCGGAGCACACAGAGACACTGAGGTCTTCAGACCAGAGTCTAAACCCAGGGAGCAGAGTGTGAGTGAATGTGGTGTTGAAGGTGTGGAGGTGGATCAGTTGGTCAGAGGAGACTGTGTAGAAGGACAGAGAGCCAGCAGGACAGTCCCAAACACTGCTACTGTCCCAGAGAGGAGGACCAGGGCTGAGAGATGAGGGTTTGTTTGTTTTCATGCCAAACAAAGAAACCATCTTTAGAACAGGACAGACTCCAGGACTGAGCATTGAATCCAAATCCACTGTCATCACCGCCTCCTTTCCTTCTTATTTCTCTGTAAGACACTGATATATAAACCCATCCACTCCACTGCACCTCCCAGTAACAGCGACCAGTCAGACCAGTGTCACACAGAAGCTGTTCCCAGTGATCAAATCTGTCCTGATGATCTGGATATGGCTGCTTCTCTGTCACAAGTGTCACCTTCTTGTTGTTGTCAGACAGTTTGAGTTCTCTGTGAGCTGTGTTTGGATCCAGAGTGAGATCACAGAAATCTGATGGAGAGAAGACACAACACAGCAGCAGTTAGTCCTCTGTCCACTCTCAACATGTGACACACACTTTTGACTCACGTTTCATTAAAGGAGAACTATTGTGGTTTTACCAAGTATTTAGGAACAAACTAGAACATGTGTAGATTGGACATTTAGATTTTGTTCTTTGTAAATCACAAATTGGTCTAAAACATCTTAAAATAGAAACAGTTCCATTGACTTCCTGTTTGAAATGATAAGCCCAAACAAAACACTGTTATAACATGGTACAAAGTCAGAAAAGTGGATTTGACAGAATAGGTCCCTTTAAAGAACATTTGGCTGCTTTTATTCTGAAGACACATTTCAAAGGTTTCCATGATTTCTGATTCATTCAGATAGAACACAACTCTGACTCCAAAAGAATGTGGGGATTTCAGAAGAAAGTCAAGGTTTTTACATTTTTTATCTTTTGAAACTTTCAGTAAGTAGTTGGTTCTTATATGTTCATCCTTTGCTCACAGCAGCAGTAGTTCTGATGGTTCTTGGTGGTTCCTCCTTTGCTCACAGCAGCAGTAGTTCTGATGGTTCTTGGTGGTTCATCCTTTGCTCACAGCAGCAGTAGTTCTGATGGTTCTTGGTGGTTCATCCTTTGCTCACAGCAGCAGTAGTTCTGATGGTTCTTGGTGGTTCCTCCTTTGCTCACAGCAGCAGTAGTTCTGATGGTTCTTGGTGGTTCTCCTTTGCTCACAGCAGCAGTAGTTCTGATGGTTCTTGGTGGTTCTTGTTTGTGTGATATCTGCTGTTGTTCTGGTGATGAGGAGGACTGACAGCAGAGGCACAGCTCAGAGGAGAACAGGGGATTGGTTTAAATCCACTGTCTCCAGAAGAAGAATGAAGATCAGTGTTGTACATGTTTGAGCTGAAACATGATGCAGTTCCACAGCTCCAGACTGGATCTGCTTTAATAAGAACTCTGTATTCAGTGATAAACACAGATGTGAACCTCACAGTCTGAGGTCTTTGATCAGGAAACACAGTTTCCCATCATGCTTTGTGTGTTTACTCAATCTTGTGTCTGTTTCAAATGAAGTGAACTCAAGACTTACACTTTCTGGGTCCTGGTGCCAACCTCACAGCTCCAGCATGATCCAGTCTGAAACACAAGAAGATACAGTATATATTAATATTAATGACTGCTTTAGGGTTAACCCTCACCCCTTCTTAATTAATATTTAAAATAGCTTATTATTTTTATTATTTTTATTTTGTTTAAAATGTCTTATTTATTCCACAAATGACCTGTATTGATTATCTTTCAGAAACAAGTGTTGACAGATCAAAACTAAATCTGTTGCTCTGTGAGTGAGTTGATCTTTTATTTGCAGCTGTGTAACTGATACATCCATCACTGAGACAACAATGTATTTACTGCACAAACTTCTTTCTTTCTCTTTGTAAATCTTGATTTGAAATCTGAAATTTTCCATGTTTGGTCTCTTCCTGTTTTTAACAAAGTGTCCAGACCTGAGAGTGTGCAGTGAGCAGTGAGGGTCCTTCTGTAGAGCAGACAGGAGCTTTACTCCTGTGTCTCCTGGATGGTTGTAGCTCAGGTCCAGTTCTGTCAGATGGGAGGGGTTGGACCTCAGAGCTGAGGCCAGAGAAGCACAGCCTTCCTCTGAGACCAGACAACCTGACAGTCTGAGGACATGTGGGATGAAAACAGTTTAATTAGTGACATTCAACATTTGAACAATATTAAACTCTCTTTACTCTCTGACAGGTTACATCTGCTCAGGCTGAAAGAGGAGACAGGAGCATGTTAGAGAAGACTTTTCAACCTGGTCAGACTCAGACAGACAAGATGATGTGATTAATGATGACATTTATTAAAACAGATTTGGTGCTTAGGTCTTGGAGAGAAAACTGTGTTAAAGCCTGTGTTAAATAATGAGCTGTTAGAGGAGATTTCCCCTGGAGCCTGGACACTGGTGGTGCTGAAGAGGGAGAAGGTGGAAGTTGAGGTGGAGCTGGGGTGGAGGAGGACTGTGATGCACAGATTGAGCTGCTCTTTTGAATCTGGCCCTGGCGTCCTGATAGGCTGAGAGGGAGAAGGAGGAGTTGAGAGCTGAAGGCTGATTGGACGAGCTGTGCGGGGGTGAGTCTTGGAGTGAGACGTGATTGGGTCTGAGATGAAGGACAGGTGAGATGATAACTGAGGCAGTAGCAGGTCTACCCTGGTTCCGAATAGCCCTAATTTATAGCCTCTAGCTCCTTACCAGTGGAGGTCGTCAGGAGGTCAACAGTAAGAGCACTAGACAGCTGAGAGAAGAGCTCTTAGCTCTGTTTGGTGAATCCGAACGTCCTAACCAGCGACGGGAAACAACGAGGGAAATGACGCGACTCTACAGCTGATTATAAAAAACTACAACATCCACCAGCGGACTACAAAACACGGACCTACTGCGCTGATTTGAATGACACGACAGTTACACAAACAACACATTTGTTCATGAATCTGCTGCTTTTAATAAAAATACTGCAATAAACCTCAGACTGAGCCATCTTTGTGCAAAGTTTAAACACGAAGTTTCAACAACAGCACTTTTCATCACAAACAGTAGCTTATATATGCACAGGACAGGACAGAATAAATAAAACAGACTCACCATCAGTCTGTGTGAGAAAGGACAAATATATTCCAATCCTTCTTTGCCTGCAGCAGCAGCAGCTGCAGCGCATCTCTCTCTTCTCCCCCGCTTTCAGCAGCCTGTATGCAAATGAGTCTGTGCCTTTATGTTTCGTTTCTTTACATAAATAGTGTTTAGAGATGCGGCAATACATTTAATGAAGGCGACGTGGCACTAAAACCTTATATTTTTAAAGTTAATAAAGTTTGTTTAATGCAGAGAATTGTTCTGTGTGTCTAAAGTCTGAGGCAGTAAAACTTTTCATTCATTACAAACTCATCATTTACAGATCAAATAAATGCCTATTCATTTGCGGAGTGATCTGCGCAGTGCATTGTGGGATGTCCACTAGCTCCTTACCAGCAGTAAGTTAGCATCAGAGGTTCCTATGCTAAAGGAGCCAAGTTAGTTAGCATAGAGGCTCCTAACTCCTAACTCCCAAATGCTGAATCCGGACAGCTCTTAACATGGCGTGTGGTCACGTGCATCCGGTTTTGGCTTAAGTGGCTAGTGGCTATAGGGACAATTTGTTGAATTCGGAAGGAGCCCTAGTCTTCCAGGCTGAGTATTCACTCCTCAGCTCGACCGACATAATGACATACAGTTTATTAAGTGCTCATTTTATGGGATTTTTGCTCCTTTAAAGCAACAAAAATTTGATCAGAAAATCAATCAACACACAAAGGCAAACTGCCCTGTTTTGTCCTTGACGCTAACATTATTATTTATGTTTTGGTGTTGGTCACTAGTCTGTTCACTGAGCGCTGAGCCGACACGTCTGAGATGCTCAGATCTCACTGACACTGTTTCATTTAGTGAACCTGTGAGTGTTGAGATGTGAACATCTGACAATGTGACAAGTGAGCAGTGCATTAAGATCACAGACTAAAGTTTGCTGTATTTAGACGACTTTTGCTTCAGTAGAACAAACATAATAAATAAGAATCTGTTCTATTTCCATGACAGTCTTTACACCTTTAATAACATGTCTTTTATTTGACTTAAAGCCTGTTGGTAGAAGAACATTGGGCCTCATTCATGAAAGTGTTCTTAAAATCTGTGCGTAACTCCCACTTTAAGAAGCTGCTGCGAAAACTCTACGTCAGATTCACGATGGGCTCGTAACGAGCCAGATTCCTTCTTAACAGTCTTTACACCAAATTCACCAAACTCCAACTACGAACGGTTATTTACATAAACATGAATAATGCATACTTCCTTATTTGGCAAATCTGGGCCGGACACAGCGTGTCACTCACAGGATTTCTCTCCTGCAGCAGGGAAAATGAGGAGGAAGCAGCAGCAGCGCGTCTCCCGACTTTCACTTAGTTAAAACTTCAGTGTCTTTTAAAAATGTCCAAACTCACATGAACACACTCAGAGGAAACATAATCAAGTCACAGATGTACTGAAATAACGCTGGGCTTTTGCCGTTTATATCACGTTTCACGTGGGGGTGCGGGGGGAGAGGGGGGTCAGCAGCTGTAGCGGGGGTGCACAGTCAGTGCACAGAGGCTCTGGTCCTGGGGGGACACAGGGTCCTGAGTCCTGTGGGGGTTAGATCACAGAGGCTCTGAGGCTGGAACAGGCTGCTGCAGGTTTATTAAAGGAGTCGTTTTTTTTTTTTGCATAACTGAACAATTTTTTGTTTCTAAAATTTTTTTATATACAATAATTTACACAAATACATCATGTACAATCATGTAGGAATTAAAATTTTTGATTGAATTATATATAGGCCTACAGTAAAATAAAATTCTGAAACAGCTGTTTTTTTGTTCTTACGAGTGCTCCTCAGTGTTCTTAGAATTTGTTCTTACAGACAAACATTTTCAGTTAAGAACAAATTTTGTGAATGCCAAAAATGTTCGTAAGGAGCCCTTAAGAACAAATTTGTTCGTAAGAACGTTTCATGAATGAGGCCCAACAAGCTCACAAGGCCTGTTCTGTGCAGTGTTTCAGACGTGTGTCTCACTGTCAAGCCTCCATGTGAGCGGAGTATGTCCTTTGTCCAGGATCCACTCCAGCCTCTACAGTGTGTGCTTTCTCCATGTCCTGAAACACTGGGACAGGTGAGTCAGGACCATGTCCACTGGTGATCCAACCCTCGTGTGAGCGCTGCATTCTTCAGACAACATCCTGGTCAAATCAAACACAGCACGAGGCTGTGGCCTGATTGGTTCTGTGTCATTTAGTGGCCTGTCCTATGAGAGTGCATGAAGTCTGAGAGCATGTGAAGACTGGACTGAGTCACACACACACCACAGTGAGCCCTGCTTTCACCTGTGGGACGCACCACATTCACACTCAGACCTTTTTAATGTGGGATTTTGATTATAGTCTATTGTTACAAGAAAACAGTAAATAGTTTGTTTGTTTTTTTTCTAAGAAAATTTTACTTCTATTTAAACGTCTCGTACTCTGCAGCCTTTTCCTAACTGAAGATATTGTCTAAAGTTTTAGCCAAATCATGTCATTTTTTCCTTACTGCACTGCAGAGCCGGATCTAACTTTTGGGGGCCCTAAGCAAAAATCAGCTTCGGGGCCCTCCAGTCTTTTCTACGAACCTTAATCAGTCGAGCCAAAGCAGCGTTTAAATTGATTTTTTTTCAAAATTTATAACTATACACAAAGCGGCAGACAAAAATAATTGTAGACTAAATAATATTTCTCACAATAAAAAGATAATGTAAGATCCTGCCCCAGAAACTTTTTAATAAAACAGATGCATTTTCCCAAAATTTGCAGTGAGCTATTTTAGACCAACAAATCCTTAATTTATGCATGATTTTATCATTAATATCGTTGCACCTCTCCTCAAGTTTTACGAGTTTATAGCTTATTACAACTGTCTTCTCAGAGAAATGATTTTACTTGGTGTGTTTACAAGTGGGGCCCCAGCCCTGTCCCTCTCCCTTTGAGCTCCACCTCTGTTCTCTCTTCATGTGCTCACGCACAGCTGACAAGCTGCATTATCACGCTGGACTTTTTGGACAGAAATACTGAAATCTGAAACTTTTTCAGGACTTTTCCAAGTGGCTTTTGAAATAATTCAACCGCCGCGGCCGTTTTCGCAATCTGCAGACGTTTAATTTCATCAGCTATTTGTGTAGGTAGTTCAGACAATACTTATCCTATTGACGCAAAATAAAGATTGGCTGAGAGCTTATGAGACACAGAACATGTATTTGTTGTCCAAACTGTTCCCAGAGCCTTTGATTTTGCGCTCTGAGATGAGAATGATCAGACACCTGTTTCTGCTTCTGTCTGTCTTGAGCGTAGCACAGGGGAAGTGGCTGTGTCTCTGCCGTGTCTCAAGAACAGAAGAGGGGAGGGTCTCTCACGTTTAAGCTTATACGATTGGTCAAACAGGGTTTATGTACATCGCAAACCAGAGGGTGAAGGCATAATGACTGGACTGACATAAACTCAAAAAACTATTAGCATGCAGAAGGAGGCGGAGCCCTCCACAGATGCGGGGCCCTACGCAACTTGCGTAGTCTGCGTATAGGAAGGTCCGGCTCTGCTGCACTGCTCCACTCTCACAATATAGATGTAAAGGACACAGTGTCTCACATTAGAACTGAGCTCTAAGACGAGCTTCAGAGAGTCGACTAGTGGCCAACACAAGAAAATCTAATGCCAAAGTTAGCACAATCAAAAACTGCATGAAGCTATATATGATATGAGTAAAACAAACAAATATGTAAGCCTACTTTGTCATTTTGTTAGAAGACCAGAACAGGTTAGAAAAGGTTATAAAATATTCATAAAAAATATTGAAATTTTGATATTGACCTGAGCTGTTCCAGTTTACAGTGAGGACTCTTCAGTCCAACAGACAACATCTTCAGCCCTGAGTCCTTCAGGTCATTGTGACTGAGGTCCAGGACTCTCAGACTAGAGGACTGGGAGCTGAGGACTGAGGACAGAGCTTCACAGCTTCTCTCTGACAAGTTACATCTGCTCAGGCTGAAAGAGGAGACAGGAGCATGTTAGAGAAGACTTTAGAACACAACTGACAAAATGACATATAATAAGTGGTCATTTTAAGTCTTTTGTAAATTGGTCTTGATTGATAAAGCACAAATGCAAACAAACACATAATGGAAAGAATCTGTTACAGCATCAGATCTCAGAAGCTAAGCACGACAAGTCTGGGCAGTACTTGGATGGGAGACCACTCGAATTCCAGGTGACACAGTGAGTAAGTTCCAAAAGAAAATATGAGTTTTTTTTTCCAACGTGTTCTCATGGAATGCGTAAAATAGCACGCCATGACAAATTGCGTGTCACGACGACGCCCTCTGCCTGTTTTGGCGTGCAATTACACGCTCGTTTTCCCCGGCGTGGTCTGGACACACCTAGTGTTTGACGACAAACACAAGGTTTTTCAAGGGATTAACGGCTAAATTCAAGTCTGAAGTTACAAAAATGGGTAAGTTTAGCTCTTAGGCTTGGAGTTGGTTAAGGTTAGGATTAGTATTGTGTTAGTCTTCATGAATAACAACACGTCTTAACATTCACCATTGAAATGAACGCGGACAGAAACGCGTCAAATACACACGCGAAAAATAGAAGTTGCGTTCATATGACACGCTGTTTACAATAGCGTGGTATTCACACGCTTATCCATGAGAACAGGCTGTTTTTTTCAGGAGAAAATACGAGAAGCGAACATTGAAATGGAACAGGACTTGTTACGTAGAGTCAACAAGCACAAAAGTCTGCACAAGTACACAGATTAAGAAACAGCCATGGTTCATCTCTGCTCATTGTTAGATTGTTGGTCTATTTATCTGGTGAAAGCTCAAGCCCTGTATTTACTATTATCTTTAAGTCAAGAATTCTTTAATAAACCACTTAAACTTTGCTCAACATGTCTGCTTTGGCGTCTTTACAAACTTTAAACAACATACTTTTTGTGCTGTTGCAAGTGTCCAAACCCATTTAAGATGTTTTTTTGTCTTTATTCTACAACTTCCCCAAAACGGTTATGACTTAGAATGTGATCCAAAAAAACAAAAACAAAAAACAGGTCCAGACCTGAGAGTGTGCAGTGAGCAGTGAGGGTCCTTCTGTAGAGCAGACAGGAGCTTTACTCCTGTGTCTCCTGGATGGTTGTAGCTCAGGTCCAGTTCTGTCAGATGGGAGGGGTTGGACCTCAGAGCTGAGGCCAGAGAAGCACAGCCTTCCTCTGAGACCAGACAACCTGACAGTCTGAGGACATGTGGGATGAAAACAGTTTAATTAGTAACATTCAACATTTGGACAATATTAAACCCTCTGACCTGAGTTGTTCCAGTTTACAGTGAGGACTCTTCAGTCCAACAGACAACATCTTCAGCCCTGAGTCCTTCAGGTCATTGTGACTGAGGTCCAGGACTCTCAGACTAGAGGACTGGGAGCTGAGGACTGAGGACAGAGCTTCACAGCTTCTCTCTGACAGGTTACATCTGCTCAGGCTGAAAGAGGAGACAGGAGCATGTTAGAGAAGACTTTCAACCTGGACAGATTCAGACAGACAAGATAATGTGATTAATAATGACATTTATTAAAACAGGTTTGGCTCTAAAGCCCTGGAGAGAAAACTCTGAGCCTGTATTAAATAATGAGCTGTTAGAGGAGATTTCCCCTGGAGCCTGGACACTGGTGGTGCTTAAGAGGGAGAAGGTGGAAGTTGAGGTGGAGCTGGGGTGGAGGAGGGCTGTGATGCACGGATTGAGCTGCTCTTTTGAATCTGGCCCTGGCGTCCTGATAGGCTGAGAGGGAGAAGGAGGAGTTGAGAGCTGAAGGCTGATTGGACGAGCTGTGCGGGGGTGATTGGGTCTGAGATGAAGGACAGGTGAGATGATTGTTGAGGCAGTAGCAGGTCTAGTCTTCCAGGCTGAGTATTCACTCCTCAGCTCCACAACTGACATAATGACATACAGTTTATTAAGTGCTCATTTTATGGGACTTTTGCTCCTTTAACCCTCTGGTAACCTGCAAAAAAAGGTTACATTCGTCACCTCGGGGACCATTAATGGTCCCCATTTTTAAACGGCAATAAAATCCACATAGATTCATATTTTTTGTACTTTCAAAACTTTGATCTCTTCATCTACTTCTCCTCTGCTCATACATGTGTAACTTTCATATGTGTGATGTATATTTTTTTATTTTACAAGGCTTTTTTGTCACAAAAGTGCACTCCAAATTAACCATAAAAAATTAAAAAATGGCATATTTCCAAAATTAAAACAGTGAAGTGGAAAACTTGAACTATTTTTATTAGAGCTTAGTATATGTCAATAATTTATGGTAAAAAAAAATTTTGTGCATTTTTGTATTTTGAATGGGAGAGGTTTTAGCCAAAAAGTTACATTCGTCACCTCGGGGACCATTAATGGTCCCCATTTTTAAACGGCCATAAAATCCACATAGATTCGTATTTTTTCGTACTTTCAAAACTCAGATCTCTTACCTCGGGCTCACACTGCCTCCAGTCCAACTCCAGTGCAGTCACCGGACTGGTCTAGCTACGGTGGGTGACTCACATTACCTCCGGTGGTCTACAGTCCTGCTGCAGCCACAGGCTCTGCTGCTGACCTCGCGAGACCTCGAACTCACGGAGGTTCACGCTCAACGTGGGAGATTCGGGGAGATTACGCATCGCTGAGCACTTTTTTTTTTTCTCTCTCTTTCGCTGCGCACATGTATATGTAAACAAAGAACACATGCGCCGAGTTTGGGCTTGTTTAACGTCAGTTGATTTTCTGTTGGATTTTTCGCCGCACAATGGGTAAGTACGGGAGGTTTATTTACATTCTATGTGTTACATAATCGTTAGTGATGGGCAAATGGCGCTTCATTGTATACTCGAACCATTTGCCAGGTGTACCGAAACATGAGCCGGAGCTTCGCAGAAGTGGTTCGTTAGCTCTTCTGCGCCATCTTGTGGTCAAATACATGTCTGCATGTAAAATGAAACCGTGTCATGAACAAATAAACGCTGATATTATTGAAAATTAACCAACAATTCTGTTTTCAGTAGCTTAACTGTATACATGTTTGCATTTCATCTGTTTATTATTCATTTCTAAAATAACATCCAAATCCACAAAAGTAAAAAAAAAGGGTTAGGGTTAAAGTTTGAAAAAAAAAAAAAGCTCAAAAGGACCATAAATGGTCCCGAGGTTACCTGAGGGGTTAAAGCAACAAACATTGGATCAGAAAATCAATCAACAAAGAAATAATAATAATAATAATAATAATAATAATGATTTATTTGTTTCTGTTGGTCACCAGTCTGTTCACTGAGCGCTGAGCCGACATGTCTGAGATGCTCAGATCTCACTGACAGTTTCATTTAGGTTGTATTCAGACCTGAAAAGTACAAAAGTTTGCTTGTTTGATCCAATCCTGACTTAATTTTTTTCAGTTTTTTTCAGTTTGTATTCTCACTGCGCTGCTGTCAAGTGAACTTTAAAGCGTAAACAGACGCACATATGTGAGAACCAACGCTCTCATTGGACAGATCTGACGTGGGGGCGGAGCTACTTATAGAAGTGTGCAGTAGCAGCTCGTTATTCATTCATTATCATAACGGCCTCATGATTACAGTCACTCAGATTTAGGTCTTTGATTGTCAGTGTGGAAAAGTGAAAATGAAGCAGGACAGACACAGGTCCAAATCCAGACTCCAGGACCAGACACAGGTCCAAACCCAGACTCCAGGACCAGACACAGGTCCAAATCCAGACTCCAGGACCAGACACAGGTCCAAATCCAGACTCCAGGACCAGACACAGGTCCAAACCCAGACTCCAGGACAGACACAGGTCCAAATCCAGACTCCAGGACCAGACACAGGTCCAAACCCAGACTCCAGGACAGACACAGGTCCAAACCCAGACTCCAGGACCAGACACAGGTCCAAACCCAGACTCCAGGACAGACACAGGTCCAAACCCAGACTCCAGGACCAGACACAGGTCCAAACCCAGACTCCAGGACAGACACGGGTCCAAACCCAGACTCCAGGACAAGACACTGGTCCAAACACAGACTACAGTTACAACCCTGGCTATAATGGAGCCCGAGGTGAGGCGGCAGGAGCCTGGGTTTGTGTGCAGCAAAACACAGACCTGACGCTCGTGGAAAGGATGTATTTCGATTGTTTGATTCAGATCAGAGTTCGCTTGCCCTAAAAAAAAAAAAACTTTCCGGGAAAACGAGCTCTGAACCGTTTAAATTTGACCAAATTTTGTAGGTCTGAATACGTCCTTAGTGAACATGTGAGTGTTAAGATGTGAACATCTGACAATGTGACAAGTGAGCAGTGCATTAAGATCACAGACTAAAGTTTGCTGTATTTAGACGACTTTTGCTTCAGTAGAACAAACATAATAAATAAGAATCTGTTCTATTTCCATGACAGTCTTTACATGTCTTTTATTTGACATAAAACCTGTTGGTAGAAGAACAATGAGCTCACAAGGCCTGTTCTGTGCAGTGTTTCAGACGTGTGTCTCACTGTCAAGCCTCCATGTGAGCGGAGTATGTCCTTTGTCCAGGATCCACTCCAGCCTCTGTAGCAGGGGTCTCAGACTTGCGGCCCGGGGGCCGTGATTATTTGGCCCTTGGGATGATTTCAAATTAACATTGAATGCGGCCCGCACGAAACAATTTAAACTACAGGTCCCACAATGCACTACAGCGTAGCGCAGCCTCAGCTCCTCCCCCGCTGCCCCGTGCACCAGCAGCAAACACAAGATGAAGGAGAACTCATAAGAGTGACTTTTAAACTCTCCACAGCAAAGAACCGTACATAGGACAGAGGGATTATGAAGCAGAAGTTTCAGACACAGAAGGAGAGACTGTCACAGCGTACGCAGCTGCTCTTTTACGACAGAAATGCACAGATGTTTCTTTTATACAGACAGGTGAGTTTCTCTGACTAAGTTCGATGTCATAATAAAGTGCTTCATGTGTTCAGCTCCACACCACTTTTTATTTGACAAAATTTGAACTATTATCCGCGGACAAACGTGCAGAAATTCCTGCTGAAAAAGACGTTTTAGCAATGCGAACCGGTACCGCGAGCGTAACCGCGGCGACACGCACGCGGCTTTATCAGTATCTAATGGTCATCAATATAAACATGTGTTGAGACGTCCTGATAAAGGCTCACTTCTGTAGTGTTTGTGAAACATTGAAAGTGTGAAGAGCACAAGAGCAGACACACAGACCAGACTGGAAAATGAACCTATGGAAATATAAAGGCTTTTACTGTTGAAATGTGACTTGAAAACCTCTAAAATGCACCAGAATACAGTAAATTGCATTCAATTTGGTCAAAAATTTCCTGGGAGGACAGTGACCCTGGTTAACCACTTTTATCAACTTTTTTTCATTACATAGGAGAGAGCATTGTAAAATGCATTATATAGGCTAAAATAAATACTATTATTGTATTGTAGGTTCTATATTGGAGGTAAAACGTAATAATTTTATTTATATTGAAAATATCAAAGTCAGGCCAAAATTTTAAAATGCGGCCCTCGACCAATTTGCCTCCGATCATTTCGGCCCCAGCTCCATTTGAGTTTGAGACCACTGCTCTACAGTGTGTGCTTTCTCCATGTCCTGAAACACTGGGACAGGTGAGCGCAGGACCATGTCCACTGGTGATCCAACCCTCGTGTGAGCGCTGCATTCTTCAGACAACATCCTGGTCAAATCAAACACAGCACGGGGCTGTGGCCTGATTGGTTCTGTGTCATTTAGTGGCCTGTCCTATGAGAGTGCATGAAGTATGAGAGCATGTGAAGACTGGACTGAGTCACACACACACCACAGTGAGCCCTGCTTTCACCTGTGGGACGCACCACATTCACACTTTCTTTTTAATGTGGGATTTGTTTAAAGACTATTGTTAAAAGAAAACAGAAAATACATGTGTTTTTGAGGGAAAGTTGATTTAAGCCTTTTCCTAACTTAAGATATAATCTAAAATTTTAGACAAAACATGTCACATTTTCCTGTGATCTGACTGAGCTGCTCAACTCTCACAGTGGCAAATGTGCAGGAAGGAAGTGTCTCACATTAGAACTGAGCTCTGGCCTTGCCCTTAAGACGAGTGCACTGCACTTTAGAGAGTCGACTAGTGGTCAACACAAGAAAATCTAATGCCAAAGTCAGAAAAAAAGGAAGACATCTGCCTGAAGCTGTATGATATGAGCAGTAAAACAAACAAATATGTAAACCTACTTTGTCATTTTGTTACATGACCAGGTTATAAAATATTCATAAAAAATATTGAAATATTGACCTGAGCTGTTCCAGTTTACAGTGAGGACTCTTCAGTCCAACAGACAACATCTTCAGCCCTGAGTCCTTCAGGTCATTGTGACTGAGGTCCAGGACTCTCAGACTAGAGGACTGGGAGCTGAGGACTGAGGACAGAGCTTCACAGCTTCTCTCTGACAGGTTACATCTGCTCAGGCTGGAGAGAGAAAACATTGTTTATGTAGAAGTTGAATCAAACCATCCTCTGTTAAACAAAGGTTACTCACAGAGCTTTGTTGGAGGTCTTGACCACTGGCAGCAGCCTCAGGAGAGCCTCCTCTGAAGCAGAGTATTTCTTCAGCTCAAACTGCTCCAGATCTTCTTCTGATGACAGTAAGATGAAGGCCAGAGCTGACCACTGAGCAGGAGACAGTCCACCTTCAGACAGACGTCCTGAACTCAGGTACTGTTGGATCTGCTCCACCAGAGAACGATCATTCAGTTCATTCAGACAGTGGAGCAGGCTGATGCTCCTCTCTGCAGACACATCCTCACTCAGCTTCTGCTTGATGTACTCAGCTGTTTTCTGATTGGTCTGGGAGATACTTCCTGTCTGTGTCAACAGACCTTGTAGAAGACTCTGATTGGTCGACAGTGAAAGACCCAGGAGGAAGCGAAGGAGCAAGTCCAGGTGTCCATTTGGACTCTGTAAGGCCTGGTCCACAGCTGTCTGGTGAAGATGCTTTAGTTTTCTTTCCCCCTTAATATAGTAGACTTCTGTGTTTTGTCTGAGAGCAGGTTGATCCCAGTGTTGATGAAGGTCTGATGGACGTGAAGAGCAGCCAGAAACTCCTGCACACTCAGATGGATGAAGCAGTAGACCTTGTCCTGGTACAGGCCTGGCTCCTCTCTAAAGACCTGTGTGAACACTCCGGAGTACACTGAGGCCGCTGCAGCGTCCAGCCCACACTCTCTCAGGTCACACTCGTAGAAGATCAGGTTTCCTTTCTGCAGCTGCTCAAAGGCCAGTTTTCCCAGAGACTCCACCATCTTCCTGGTCTCTGGACTCCAGTGTGGGTCTGTCTCAGACCCTCCATCAAACTTGATGTTCTTGACTTTGGCCTGAACCACCAGGAAGTGGATGTACATCTGAGTCAGGGTCTTGGGCAGCTCTCCTCTCTCTCTGCTTTTCAACACATGCTCCAGGACTGTGGCAGCGATCCAGCAGAAGATTGGCATGTGGCACATGATGTGGAGGCTTCTGGACGTCTTGATGTGGGAGATGATTGTGTCGGCCTCGTCTCTGATCTTCTTCCTGAAGTAATCCTCCTTCTGCGGGTCGGTGAACCCTCTGACCTCTGTCACCATGGAGACACACTCAGCAGGGATCTGATTGGCCGCTGCAGGTCGTGTGGTTATCCAGAGGCGAGCGGAGGGAAGCAGGCTCCCCCTGATGAGGTTTACCAGCAGCACGTCCACTGAGACGGACTCTGTGGGGTCAGACAGGGCCTTGGTTTTGGTGAAGTCCAGAGGAAGTCTGCACTCGTCCAGACCGTCAAAGATGAAGAGCACCTGGAGGTCTTCAAAGCTGCAGAGTTCTGCTTGTGTTTGACTAAAGAAGTGATGAACAAGTGTGACCAAGCTGAAGCTTCTCTCCTTCAGCACATTGAGAGCTCTGAAAGTGAACGGGAACAGCAGCTGTATGTCCTGGTTGGCTTTGCCTTCAGCCCAGTCCAGACTGAACTTCTGAGTGAGCACTGTTTTCCCGATGCCAGCCACTCCCTTTGTCAGCACTGTTCTGATTGGTCCATGTGTGTCAGCTGGGCCTTTAAAGATGTCTTCACATGTGATGGCTGTCTCTGCTGGCTCTGGTTTCCTGGAGGCTGTTTCCATGTGTCTGACCTCATGTTCCTGGTTGACCTCTGAAGAGCCTCCCTCTGTGATGTAGAGCTCTGTGTAGATCTGCTTCAGAAGGGTGGGGTTTCCTGCTTTAGCGATGCCCTCAAACACACACTCACACTTCTGCTGCAGCTCACACTTCAGTTTACGCTGACAAACTCCAGAATAACTCCCTGAATGAAGACAACAGACACAGCCCTGAGTCTCAGAGAATATAAAATGACTGTGAGCACCTTGTTAAATGTGTTCAATGGTCCTACTGCTCCTCAGACGCTCAGCCAGCTCCTTCTGCTTCATCCTCCTCAGGAAGTTCAGTGTGATCTTCAGAACAGCCTCACTGCTGCTCCTCTGCTCTTCATCCTCATCCTTCAGAGGCTCTAAGCATTCTGGGTAATCTGTACTCAGAAGCTTGTGGAGCTTCTTCAGCTCCTTCTGGACAAAAGTGAAGATGTCCTCCTCCAGAAGCTGAACAGACACATTATAAACAACACAAATGCAGTCAGTGTCAGATCTGTGGGAAACAAGTTCTCATTCATCTGAACATTTCCAAACTTTAGTGAATGACAGACCTTAAATATGGAGTCCAGCTGTGTCTGATGGGAGCTGACCACTGGAGACCTTTGGACCAGGCTTATTCACTCTGTTGAAGACAGTTATAGAACACTTTTTCATTTAAACTTTATTGTTCCAAATGCAATCTCCTAGAAACTCAAAGTTCTTTTATACGTACACTTTTGTAAATAAATGTATTTCTTACTGTATGTCTAAAACTAATGCCCTCATATTCAACAGACTGAATCAAACTTCATTTAACTCACATTTATTACTGATGGTTTGTTTCTTGAGCTCAGATGTGGTAAACTTTCATATTCTTTCATTCTCATGCAGTGGTACAACACCTATAAAGTTCTAACTCTGTCCCATAACACACAGTGGTCACTCACAGCTCTGTCCTGAAGGTCAGTGGTTGTCGCCATAGACCTGTCACTCCTGAGGGACTCACATCTGGGACCAGGTTCAGACGGAGGAAGTTTGTGGAGGATCCTGACACACAGAAAACACACTCCAGTCTAATAGACACAGTTTTCAAGTGGCCTGACAGTGACATGTGTTGAACCAACACCCATTTAAAATGTCCAGTGTTTGTTTTATGTTAAAAGATGAAATTTAATTTTTTGAGATGTTTTTAGCTGTTCTCTGAATGTTGATTTTTGCTTTCCAATAATCACTTTTATAGGTCAACTACTGCTGGAAAAATGAAAGATTACATTCAATTATTATTCAGAGTCTGACTAACCTGTGTCATCTGTGTTTTTAAAGTTCATCGTCCCATAGAGCGTTCACTTCCCATGGAGGCCCTGCTGGTGGTGGGAGGGGCTGTGTCCTCTCTGTGCTCTCTCTGATCCATGCTCAGTCCAGAGTCCTGCACAATGACATCACACTGTTAAACCCCGCCCACTCATCACACTGTTTAACCCCGCCCACTCATCACACTCTTTAACCCCGCCCACTCATCACACTCTTTAACCCCGCCCACTCATCACACTGTTTAACACATTAACAGAGGCAGTTTTAACCAGTTCAGATGTAGTGTTCGTCCTATAAAACACGTTCACATTTATTAATTTTGGTTGCAGTTACTGTCAATAAACATATTTTAGCAAACAGCAAACCCTTGTTTACTGACCTCGGAGCAGTGCAGGCGAACGTCCGAGAGTTGTGTGAGTCCAGAAAGACCTTGTAGAGAATCAGTTTTTGTGGTTGCACAAGTCTGATGTGACTTTTTAAATCATAAATTCTCGCAGG
Source organism: Mugilogobius chulae (assembly GCA_038363315.1). Lineage (NCBI taxonomy): Eukaryota > Metazoa > Chordata > Actinopteri > Gobiiformes > Gobiidae > Mugilogobius > Mugilogobius chulae. Next base: position 51,452 of record JBBPFD010000197.1, on the reverse strand, counting down.
AATCCATGTGAATTTGTGCGGGTTTGGGTAAATATGGATCACAGTGGACTGCAGCTGGTGTACAAGACACTTCACAAAAAACTCACACATGTCCTGAACCGAACTCACCTCAGTCAGTGTACGAGAGGGGTAATAACAGAATATGACAAAGTTTCTACAACTGTGTAAAGTATGATCGCAAATAAACAAGTCAAACTGAATCTATAGTTGTTAAAGTTCTGTAGAGATTATTTTGATTTATTTTATTTTTTGCCCATGTCTGATCCAAGGTTTTGTACATGCAACACACAAAACAAAATACAATTTAAACGTACAGTTACCTTGGTCAATGTCAATGGTAGAAACAGTAAAAAGTTTCTATCACCTTATATATACAATATTGTGTTACTTTTGGGAGGTTTGACCTGTGCCTGTCCAGTGCATGACTACATGGCTCCAACAACAGTTACTCTTTGGACTTTTTCCAGTTGTTTGAAGAACTAAAAGTCACTGCTGCAGGGTTTGTGAAAATGACTCAAACACTAGGCACTTTGGATGAGTAAGCTATCAAAATAATACTTGATTCAATATGTCTTTTTTTTCTTCAGGGGGTTGGGTTTATCATTTCTGGTGTCAGTCTGCTGTCAGGGTGATTTCTGTTCAGTCACGTGGTCAGGTCCTCGCTCAGGCTGCCATTGGAGCTTCTGTCTAGAGTTAATCAGTTTCCATGTGTGTCTAGTCAGTTAAACCAATCACAATCAGGTCACAAATCAGCTGTGAGCTTTGACGCCAAGTGACTTTTGAGCGTAGCAGGACGAGAACGGCATGAACAGTGCTAGTGTTGCTACAAGCTTTCTGATTGGCTACCAGAAGCTCTAGGATAGAATAAAAGACAGAAGATCCAATTGCAGCTTGTGAGAGGACATAATGTAACATGGAAATATATAAATCAGACTTTAATTAGATTTGGTGAGCGATGGAGGATGGTCTGGATCAGAGTATAGATTACTGTGCAGCACATCTTAAAATGTGTAGCTCTTGTAGACTAAAGGTGTGAACAGGGATCAGCAGGATTTTGTGTTTCTATTTAATGCATAATGTAAACCTTATTACATATACATATAAAAGTAGTGACATCTGACCCAGAGGTTCTCTACGCGTCATTAAGAGCATCCATTTGTTTCTAATGATCAAATGTGTTGTTCTTGTTGACGAGATGTTCTCTGTCCAGTGCATTAGGAGGAAGTCTCGCTCTACCACTGTGGACACTGAGCTGAGCTGTGACCCACTGCACTGGCTTTTGTTTGAGTTGGTGAGGAGTTCATTTGAATAATATGACTTTCTGTGTTTCTGCAGATCTTGCACAAGATAAACATGAAGATGAAGATGGACAAGCCTCATCACAAATAACTGAAACAATCCTCATATCTATTCATGTGGACTGTTCTTTTCTCTGGACATTAGACTTTATTTATGGACAACTGTGAGTTCCTTTTATGTAGTTGTTTGTTTGTTTTTTGCCAAGTAATCTTACAATCTTACAAGATAATGCTGTAACCTGCAGAGCAAACATTTACTGTTTATTCAAACCAATGAGCAGCAGTAAAGATAAGCCAACAAATAACTAATAAACTACATCACCTGTGAATGTTTTAAACCATCAGGAGACACTTGTTTGTCTGTTGCTGTCAAATCTACAGGAAATGTGTCACAGTGCAAGATCTTTATTTGTCTCACACTGAGGAAACGGCAGCGTTCAGTAACCATAGAAACGTCAAAACAAGATCATTATTGTAAGAACTTTGGACACACAGTGCAGTTTATAGGACAATATATTTGAATGGTTGATAAATCGGCCTCAGTAAACTGTAGATACATGTGACTTTGATCATGAACGGAGAATATGGACGGAATAAAAAATAAAAGGTGACTCAGGACATTGTAATAGGTTAGATTGGGACCTCACAATGACCCATACAAATAAATTGCTTGTACGAATCTCACAAGTCGTATGAACTTGACTTCTTATGGTAGACTTTCAGCTCGCAACAACTTACGACATTCTTGTGTGTGCCCTAAAGCTTCCGTAATGAGTCTTTACGGTAATCCTACTTCTGTTTTGTATCACACGGGAGCTGCGTGATCTCCCTACATCCAACTCAATCCTTTATCAAGTTGTTTTTAGCTATTAAACCTTTCATAAACCGTTCAGAAATCGGAATAGCAATAACCTGATTGAAGCTACACCAGTAAAACCTGAATATGCTCATATTTCGTGCAGGTTTTGTCTGAAAATGTGTTTACTGTTGAGGCGTTTGTCTTTGTCTATTACTCCAGCGCCAGCGAGCAGCAGCTGTCCAAGTGTCTGCGTCTGATAGAGCGAGCAGTCCTCTGTGTTTGTGTCCAACTCCAGGCCATCTGCATTTTCCAAAGCCGTATTCTACAGTTTATAGTTTCTGCGTTGACAGACTGGTCGTAGAAAATCTTTGACAAGACCATCGACCTGGCTATGAACAGGCTGCGAACTCTGTTTTTTCTTAATAATGCCTCATTATGATGTAGGAAATTAGTAAAAATTCATTTGCAGAGAGATCGTAGCAGGTCGTATGAGTCATGGAGACCGAGGCTTAAAGTGTGTATGACAGGTTTTTATGTTTTTATGTTTTTCTAATTTTCATTTAAATTAGTAGATTAACACCTGTTGTAATTATAAAAGATAGTTTTACATTAATCAAGAATAATTTTGTGAAGAAAATATGTTGAAAATACCAGGAAGTAGATGACAGATGACATCACACTAGGGAGATGAGAACATTTTCAGTTTTCTCACAAGAAACAGTTTTTTTATGACCCTGTTAAAACACATTTAACAAAACAGTGAGTTCTAGCTTTTACTTTTATGGCTCAAGTTTAAAAACCCTGTTACTTTAGAAGAGGTTTGGGCCAATTTATGACACGGTTACCAGGCAACTACCTAGCGTGATGTCATCATTTATGAACAGGAAGTACATTTTGAATGCTAAAAAATGTCCAAACTGGAATGAAATTTAAAAAAAATGTAAAATAAAATCCTAAATATAAAGATCTTAACTATGTCTTTGTGAAATAAGTAGTTCAACCTGTCAGAGGCACTTTAAGTCACCTGATCTAGAAGCTCTTTTTATATCTATGTCTATAGTTCTTTTTGAAGTAATACATGTCTGAAAAGTCGTGAAAGGGTTAATTTTGTAAACCTAAAGGTGAACATGATACCTGGCTCTGTCTGTAATAAAAGTGAATGATTAATGTTTGTGAGTGTGTGGAGGATCACAGTCCAACATCTTTACTGTTCACAACCATAAAATGTCTGCTCAGATTCTATTACAGACTTTAGACTCAAACCTTTGACAAAACAAAGCAATAATAGAGTGAGGTTAAAAACAGAGTGTTTAGTGTCTAAACGTGGTTTAAAAATGATTTGGTGAGAGAAGAAATGAAGTGAGCTGGTCCCAGGCTGAAGCTCCTCTGGCCTTGTCCCTCCACATTTGACCAAAACTGGCCTTAGTCCACTTCAGTTCTCTGTTTCTACTTCCACTTGTTTTAAACCAGTTCAGCTCAGGTCAGTTCAGTCAAAGAAAAAGACTAAACAGTTTGAACCAAAACAAGAATCAAATGAGATTTTCTTCACATTTATCAACATTTTATATCAACAAACTAAACCTGGACTAGACCTGGACTAAACCTGGACTAGACCTGGACTAGACCTGGACTAAACCTGGACTAAACCAGGACTAAACCAGGACTAAACATGGACTAAACCAGGACTAAACCTGGACTAAACCTGGACTAGACCTGGACTAAACCTGGACTAAACCTGGACTAAACCTGGACTAAACCTGGATTAAACATGGACTAAACCTGGACTAAACCTGGACTAAACCTGGACTAGACCTGGACTAAACCTGGACTAAACCTGGACTAAACCTGGACTAGACCTGGACTAGACCTGGACTAAACCTGGACTAAACCTGGACTAGACCTAGACTAGACCTGGACTAGACCTGGACTTGACCTGAACTAAACCTGGACTAAACCTGGACTAGACCTGGACTAGACATGGACTAAACCTGGAGTAGACCTGGACTAAACCTGGACTAGATCCGGACTAGACCAGGACTAAACTAGAACTAAACCTGGACTCAACCAGGACTAAACCTGGACTAGATTTGGACTAGACCTGGACTAAACCTGGATGAAACCTCGACTAAACCTGAAATAAAATAGACTGAAACAGGATTAAAACAGGACTAAACCAGGAATAGACTTAGATTTAAATACTATAGATCAGCCTGCTCTAGCATGGCCACAGTCCGTCCCACAACCAAATGAAGATGTCTCAAGATAGTCTATCATTTATTTACAAAGGGTGCACAGTAGCAGAGTGGTTAGAGCTTTGGTTTCCCAATGAGGAGATCGTAGGTTCGACTCCATATCAACATCTCATGATCTCTCTGGGTGGAGTTTGCATGTTCTCCCCGTGTCACTGTGGGTTTTCTCCAGTTTCCTCCCACCTCCAAACACATGCATGTTTAGGTTCATTGGGCATCACTGTAAATGTCCCTGTGAACATCATGGCCGTACGCAGCATTGAGGTCCGTGAGGTCTGGACCTCAGTCACTTGTTTATGGGACAGTATTGGCATTAGCTTTATAATGTAGAGAAACAAATGTCAAAGGCATATTTTGTTCTTTTAAATGTCTTCTTCTATCTTTAGTCATATTGTAAAACAGCCTGTAACCTCTGTAACAATCACAATTGAATTTATTTTTATGTTTCATAGAAGTTATAGGTTAACTTAATAATACAATAAAGACCCACAATATCTAAAGCACTTAACCTAAATAATACATTAGCATAATTTAGACTTTTTTTTTTTATTTGACTAGCTGTAGAGTTGCTTAAAATTGAATTTATTTGTCAAAAATTGTCCCAGCATACATTTAAAAAAAAAACTGAATTAGCTTGAAAATAAAGACACACTCTGTCTCTTTAAAGAGTACTACTTGTAGCCAAGAAGAAAGTTACAACACTGTTATTGCCATTTTTCAGTACTATACATTTGTAGTCCATCTTTTTTTATTTTTTTGGACCTTGGAAAGTTCAGAATCCTGCGTCCGGCTCTGCCTGTGAGTGAATATTGTCTGTCTAACCCTGCGACGAGTTGGTCACTGTCTAGAGTGTTCTCCGCCTAAGGCCCAAAGTCACTGGGATAGGCTCCAGTCACTCACGACCACTAACAAGAGCAAGCAGTAGAGAATGAATGTATGAATTTATTGAAATTATGTGATTTTGAATGCCTAA